>JAYJMB010072906.1:50472-68504 GCA_036873735.1 Pouteria campechiana | reverse complement strand
ATGTCCTCTACTTTGTATTTGTCCTCTGAGTTAAGGATAACATTTTCATTCTTTATGGTAAGTCACAACTAGTAATTTTTGGCTATCAAGAAATTCTACATTCTCATCTTCAAATGCATATAATTGGTACCATCAAAGAGTGGTAGTTAGGCAGTGGATTCTCCCTCTATAGATGCTTTGTGGAAATAATTGGCCATTTAGATCTATTTACAAGGTTGATATAAGAGTAAATGATATCAATTGGTGAATTCTACTTGGATACCAATTGTTAGTCCCTTATAAGATGGTAGCTCAAGAGGAGGGGTGAATTTAGCTTCACAAATTATTGGCCAAATAAGAGCAAATGTGCTGAGAAAAGTTTTAAAAGATTTACAAAGAATGAAGAATAATTTTTATAGTGGTTTAGCCTAAATTGGGTTCCAGCTCCATTTCTCTAATATAGTTTCTACCTTACTATCTTAGATTTTACTAATCATAGCACTTCCAATAACACGTTAGTTTTATAGAGCTCACTAACAAACTCTTACACATAATGTAGGTCTTGTTAGTCCCCAAGATTAGGCAAAAATCCAAGAGAAAGGGGGTGAATTGGGTACTTAAAAATTATTGCTCAACCCCTTTAAGATTAATCATCTCTCTAGTGAATCACTCAATCAACTAACGCATAAATAAGATACAAAGATTTTTATAGTGGTTCGAGTAAACATTCCACTCCACTCTTCCAAAATCACTTTTTTCTTAGTTTCTTAGGTTTCACTATTCCTAACAACAGAAATACAATAGTGCTTCCAACACTCTTCTAGATTATGCTCCTAGCACTCTTCTAGATTTTAGCTTTAGGGGGCATATTCATAGTGCTCCCAGCACTCTTTTAGATTCCAGAGGCATGAATAAATTTCTCTTGTCTGCACTCAGATAGTCATAGCTCTTCTTGAGTCTAGTCTCAACTACTAGCTCAAGGATTTATAAAGAATGAATATCAAAAGTTAAAGCACAGGTATTTCTAGTAAGCACAGGGGAAGGTTTCTGAAGTTTAAATACAAAAGTAAATGATCTTCCCAAATGGGAGCCTTCAAAGAAAGTTGAGGGAGGTTTAAATACAAGGCTCTTGACTCTTGATGAATAGCAGAAGGTTTTAACTTAGATAAGTAAATGCTCTTAAGAGAATTTTGAATATTTTCTTTAATGCTTCGGTTGCTCCCTCCTACTCTAACGATGCTTCATTTATAGTTGCTTTGAATTCCAGCCATTAGTGGTAGGTGAGCTCCATTAATGATAGATGACTATTCTAATTAGTGTATTTAAATTCTCTGACTTCTACTTAATCCTTGTCTATTGAAATGCCTATAGCACTGACCTTGGAAAAGATGTTTTTCAGTTTTTCAATAACCTTTGGTCAAGGTATTGCTATAATAACTAACTCTTTCATTAATATGGAAAGGAAATTATTAATGCTGAATGAAGACCAACGATTCAACTTGACCATTGCTCGTCTTTTACTCATGATAGATAAAGTATCTGTCCAGTCATTAGACAAAGTTCCTTTGTCTTCTAGTTTGTCTTTTGTAAGTAGCAGATGAATCGTCCTTTCTAGTGCTTTGTCTTGTGGTTTGTTTGTTGAATTGTAAAAGCACAAATGATATGTTTCTTCAACACTTTGTCTGTTGAGTTGTCTGTTGTAAGTAATAGGTGGACCATTGGAGCACAAACAAATTTTCTTGCTTCTTTTGGTGGGCTGCCTATTTTAAGTAATAGACTAATCATTGAGGTGCAAATGAATTTCCTTTATGGCTTTGTTTGTTGGGTTATCTTTATTTCTCCACTTTGTTTATTTATAATATATGGTCATTTGTTCACTTATGATAGACGAAGTCTATTATTTGTACACTATTGTAATGCCCGCCCACCCAGAGCCATTACTCCATTTTACATCGTAAATCCACTATAAATACACAAAATTTTTCCACTTCTAGGATGGTATTTCTCTGATACTATTTTCTAGTTTACCTAATTTTTATAAAAAATTAGACAGAGTCTCCACTAAAAATGGGGCTGTCCACCTAGGGTACAAACATTCATCACATATAATAATGCAATCATTCAATTAAAATCATAAAACAAGAATTTATATACTTCAATAGATCTCTATTCATCGACACCACAACTATATCACTCCACAGGTTCCTCCTAGAATTGTTATTACATCATGATAACAATGAACATATCTTCTCATTATACTACACCCATCCACATATATGATTACATAATGACATGCCCACATATATAAAATATACAGTATATATGAATCTCATCAATTTACAATACACTTGTACATCATAGTGATTCCAATCCCATTTAAATGATACAACACTCAATCACACTTTAATATTACATTCTAATGCAATATATAATACATTAAGATTAGGACATACCCCAAAATAATATACAAAATGCCACAAAACATCACATAATATATCTTCTATCTTTTGCTTACTAAATCGACTTCTCCTAGCTTGACCTGTCATATAAAAATATAAAATAAGGGTGATTCTAAATAGACTCCATAAGTAGACTGTGTGACATCCAATAATCAAATTAATTCAACAAATTCAATCCATCCAAATAAATAGGGATCCATAATCACACATATACATAACATACATGCATATACCATAATTTATATTCATTAGATGACTACGATCCCCTAATTCAATCATCCATACACTAGAAAATAATAGCAAATATAAGCAGGGGATATCTTTTATCCTACCAAATCATACGTTAATATAAAATATCATAACGTTGTATTATATAACAATCAAAGACATGCACACATTATAGTATCTTGGGATCCTTACTAATCCCCATTTCTCACACATATTCACATTGCATATAATAAAAAATAGGATATTCACAATCTCATCTAAGTCACATACATAATCATTAATCCATATATTCGCATATAAGCACATTATGAAATCACTCAAAGGATAACTACTATCCCCACCTAATTACATAGGCAAACATGCTCAGCCTACTTACCTAAGAATAATCTGCTCCATAATCCACACCTTTTCAAACTCGGCTTATCGCATCCATGTTAGAAAATCCTACACACATCAAGTGAATCCTATATAATATTTACATATACATATATATAAGCAATTCTCATTAATATAATGAAGCATAATGATTAGATTTTTCAGCCTAATGCATCTGATTGTATTTTACATAATTCCATTTTTGCCCTATTAGACACAGTTTTAGTAAATTATTCATAAATTTCTTATCTTAATTCTAAATTTAGTAATTTTTTTCTTATTATTAATATAATTTCAAGGCTTACAACTTTTATGTTGAACACTTTTTCTAATTTAGCCTCTAAATTGGGTCGTTGGGCCCCACAAGTGACACCTTTTATAGTGAATTATTTTCTAGGAATAGTGTTAGTAATTTGGGCATAACTCTCTGATATGAATTCAAAATTAAGTGATTATTATTTAATTTTATAAATAATTTTAATTTTTATAACTTTTATGTTTACCATATTTACTAATTCAGCTCACACTTTGAGTCATGGGCCCCACAAGATGATGCATATTAATTTAGAGACTGTTTTACTTTTTTAGCTATAACTTTCTCATATCAGCTCATAATTTAATGGTTCTTATGTAATGGAAAGATAATTCTAATATCTAAAAATCTTATGTTTACCATATTTTCTAAATTAATCAATTTATAGGTCAAATTTGGGACATCATCAGCACCATATGCAATTTTAGAATGGACACTCTAGTAGCAATGAATTACAGGGTATTTATTTCCTGAATTTTTTTGACCTGTTAATGTTGAAATTTTTTCGTTAAAATTTACAAATTTCTAGTCCAACATATGGATATAACAAAATATTTTTATATTTACAAAATAAATTCATTTTAATGGGTTTTAATCAAGCTCAAGAGGGGTACTTGATAAGCATTTAATTTTAGTGCACACGTTCTATTTTCAATGATATTTCCAATCTGTTTTTAATTGTTTTTCAATGCAAATCACATATGCTAAATGAGGATATTAAAATGATTAAATGAAGTAATTAAATTATATTTAGATTAGCATATGACATGTCATATTACATTAAACATTGGTGTCTAAAATTTTGGCAATATGTTCTAAGCTTCATGCATACCCATTAATATACAGCCCAAAACCAATATAATTAACATCTAATGAACATTAATTAAACTCCATATACTTCCAACTTATTGCCATACACACATTTACACCCAAAATAGCTTCTCATGGAGGCATTTTAATAAACAGATCATTTACACACTAAATTTCAGCAATATATCATACTCGGTTATGCATCCCAACAAGGTTCAATCTATGTTTAGCATCATTCATCTATAAAATAGCTTATTAACATCCTAATTGCTTCATAAACTAATTAAACCTTGTATTCCCCAAGAAGATTCAATAAAATCTTGCCCTAAAATCCACAAAACCAGCCCACGAAATGCATGGTAAACCCTAACAAAGTAGATAACAAAAATCTGTTTAAGAGAGCCCTTACCATAGGGTTGACATGTCATCTCCACACAAAACAAAAATAAACTACCAAATCCTCAAGCTCTTACATGCACAGCAGCCTGTTAAGGAAAAAAAATATACACTTATGCATTTGGGAAGTATATGGGTTTAATAATAAATTAATCATAATATTCATTTGAAATGAATTAGTTTGAGTTATTTTTGTAAATAAATGAGATTATTGCTCTATATAGGGTGATCTGAGAAAAATGAAAAGAGATATGAAGCTTGAGAAGTATATAGCGGATCACTCAAAGTAAGTAGACACTACTTGTTTTGGTTTCAATATGTGATTGGTTGAGGATAAAAAAATATTTCATTGAATTGAATTAGGATTTATGTGTTTTGGTTGGGGATATTGAATATCCTATATTTGTGATGATAGATATTTATATTGATTTGTGACAACATCAATACTAGGGATAACTAATATCCCTTTAATTGATTATGTAATATTTGTTGCTATTGTGTGTATTTGATTATTCTTGTAAATGAGTTTCTATATGAATTGATAAAGGATACAGTATGAGAATAATAGATATTCCCTTAAGTTATACTTATTTGGTTTGAAATGATATATTGGATAATCGAATGAGCATGTGTATATATTGTTGATTCCGTGGATAAAAGTCACACCCGGATTAGTTGTCTTGTTATATATGAGAAATGGTATGATTGGATCGCTTGATGGGCCTAGAATATTGAATTAGAATAATGAGGACGTGGTCCTCATAATATGATTGACTCATTACATCTTTGATCATGATTGAATTAAATTATGCAAATTTCAACTTTATTTTTATTAATCAAGTCTACTTACTAAGTTGACTGGATTCACATCTTCTTCTTTAAATTTTTAGTTGACAGATCAAGTAAAGAATTTTTATTGTGGATTGGGATTGGTAAGCAAGGTTAGAAGATATATTTTTGTGTAGTGGTAAAAAAGAGTAGAAGACATATTTTGTGTATTACTATATGTTGGGATTGGAATCTCCTTGTATATTGGTAATTAATTGTAAATCAGATTGTAATTATATGATAGTAGCTTAAAAATAGTAGATGATGTATAATATTGTGATAACATGATATAGTTTTCCTATAATGTATTGTCATCACGGTATGATATAGATTCTAAGTTGTGGGTAAGTTGGGCTAGTGAGCTAATTATGATTTGAATTAAATTGCAGTTCTATGTATAATTTAGAATTATGAATATCAATAATTAGAAATTATAAGTTCAATTGTTAGTATATTAGGTTTCAAATATTGATAATTCAGAGGAGACTTCCCTTAAAAATACGGAATAATGGGGTCATGGGAAGACTTTCCTTAAGAAGAAGGGAAGTCGTCACATCCTACATAGGCCCAATAGAGCATAATCTATTAGATAGTCAAAACTCATAGGGTGAGGGTGTTGGGCACTACCAATGTGTTCTGTTTCATTATATTTTATAATTAAAATATGTTCAAACTAATGATTTAACAATAGTAAACTAATCACTGGTTTAGCTGTTGAGATATCAAGTAGGAGTTTTTAAATAAGCAGGATAGGTGCGCTACAATGGATCATGGTCTCCAATACTTTGAGATTTTTTTTCAATTTATTTCATCTAGATGAGCGACATAATTTGGTGAAATAAATATGAAACAAGAAATAAAAAAACAATAAAAAATAGAGGTAGTAAAGTTGGATTGTGAGTTTGCAACGAGCAAGAAAATAAGGTTAGGATATTCTAAGAATATTTCCTATTTTTCTAATATTTATTATCATATGCAGGTTTGGTCGAGTTAATTTTTTTAAACCAACTTATGGTACTCGACCCTATTTAATATTTCAAGTTAGTTTTTCTCATCAAACCTGGTTAGCCAAGTATGCTGCCCAGAACTGGTACCACATAGGTTCAGGTCATAATTGGGTTTGGGTTGATCCACTCGGATTTGCACCCATATTTTGAGGCAGGGTTGGGTTAAAGTTCACATACAGATTGTGTAGGGTTACCTTAGGCAGTGTTTTAAAAACTGGACTAGACTACTCGGTCTGATTGTGAACCGTAGGGATAGCGGTCTGATCTATGTCTGATTTCCTAATTTTCACATAAACCGCTCAAACCGTTTAAACTGGATGGTTGGACTGCACAGTCGGGGCCAACGATGGCCCAATTCAAGCTATTATTATTTACATAAAACATGAGAAAATTTCGTGTGACGTGTCTCACCTTGCCCACCCCTCTCCCTCTTCTTCTTGCCTGTGTACTCTAAAACGAGAAAACCCTAGCTGTTTCTTCCTTCCCAACCAATCGACTACTTCCCTGCTCCTCTTCCTTTGGCAGCCACCACAGCTCCGATCGTTCGCCACTGTTAGCCATGGTTGCATGGAAACACTGCTGATCGTCTTGTACCTTGTCCTTGTCCCTCCCTGTTCCCAACTAGAGCTCCCTTTGCTCCCCTTCGAATCCCTAGTTAGGGAAAATTTCATTTTCTAATTGTATTCCTACAAAGATAAAAAAATGAAGTTTGTTTGTTCATGAAAGTCATAGACGACAAGCAATCTTTCATTTTGTATGTATAAAGGCAGGACTAGGCAGGGCCATTATGAACGGAAAACGGCACACGACCATGGCACATGAGAGAGATTAGGGTAGAGGAGGTAATTTAGCTATTTCGCCTTACTGTTCCACCACATGTTTGATGGCATTTTAGTAATTTTATAAGATTATTTTCCCTAGCCACGAAGCAAGGACCAAAAAGAGGGGCAAAGAAGCCGAAAAGGTTTCCTGATTTTCTTCTCTTCTCAAAAAAGAAATATTTGCATCACTCATTTCATAGTTGATTTTTTTTAAATTGTTAAATATTCTATTACATTTATCTTGAAAACTTATATAATTACATTAATAGTTCATTGTTATAGTATGTAGAGTTATTTTTTATTTTTATATGCATATTAAGTTTTTTTTATAATGTGTAGCTATTATTATATGTTTTAAAAATAATCAATAACTATTCATATTATATATAATTATAAATATTTAATTATATTTTTAAAGTTTTAAAATTTTAAAATATTTATTATGTTTTAATTATGTCAAGCTGACGTCACCGTTCAAAATGGTTTGAACAAACAGTTAACCGGTCGGATCATGTCACTTTTCGGTTATAATAACATTGACCTTAGGCCGTATAAAAGACCCGTAATTGATTCGTACTCTGTGGCTATCACAAGGTGCTCGACCTATTCTGATTTTCCGGCCGTCAAAAGCGGTGCACCACCGTAAGAATAATTGGATAAACAACTGGTCTCAAGCAAATAACCGTGATCATATTCATGCCACAGATTCAGATAGCATTGGACGATTCAAGCCATTGCAATTCATCGGTCCGTAGCCCACTCGGGAATGTAACAGTTATTTGTTTATTTCAATTGGTGGGACGAAAACACCAACAACGAGGAATAAGTTTTTACTTCAACAACGAGAATTTTTTTTTTACTCCGACCGACTGGTACGTAGATGATATGGCCGAAAATCAGGAGCTTTCATGCCCCACTAAACGTCCAACTCCCAGTCAAAATTAGGATCAGTGGGCAAACCGGATCTTCTAATTTAGGTTCAGGATCTGCGTCCTAACCACTGGACAAGAGCCGAACTTCGTTTCTCTATTTTGACATATTTGAAAACTCACATGGGCCTTCATCAGTCCCATAACCAACCCCAATAGCTACCGCTGCTTTCCACTCAAGTTTTAAAGAGGGAAGTGCGACTTGAAACCAACGAAGAATTTTTGCTTTCCCGCGGCGCCGATTGCAATTTATTGTGACACTGCGGAGGCGAACTTTTTCTTGAAATTCAAACCGATCATGAAATCGTGTGAATTCTATGCTAAAGATAAAAAGCGAATTAATAGTATTAATTGACACAGTGTTTGACAATAAGGACAAATTGATTGTGTATTCCATAAAATTGGTTATAATATTTCATAAATAGCTTTAATGTGACTATTTACATATATAACAAAGATGGAGGAGGATTCCCGTGAAAAATGGGCTAGCTGCGCGTGGGCCACAAAGGACTAATGCAGGATCCGACGATGGGCAGATCTGATGCCACGAACATGCAGAAGGTGGGGCCACACGAGCTATAGAGGATGGAGAGCCATCCTGCAAGCGTCGCAGGTTAATCGGCCTTCAAGCGACGAAGCGTATTGCTTTTGCAGAAAGAAGCAACTTACCGATGGCCGTGCTAAAGAGACCAAGATACTCCCCACTGCAATCTTGCTATTGCCAAGATCTTCCAAGAAGATTCCCAACCCACCCAGCAACAAGATAACGGAAACAAAGATATCAAAAAGAGAAATGCGTATGATTAGGACCTTCATTCCTAAAAGCAGCAGCAAGCTTTGGTCTTCGTCTTGTGAGTTTAATCTTTTGCCTTTTCTCCGGCGTCATTTACTTTTTTTTTTATTTTAATAAATCCCGGCATAGCATTGAAAATATTTGTATATGTAAGTGGATTCTCTCTTTTAAATAACCTGTTGTAAAAGTCCTTGGTCTGTCGAATTTCACGGTGGGTTATTACCAATATTAAATTTCGCCGTTGGTAGACCTTTTTCGATTTTCCTTTTTTGTTTTGGAATTTCAAGGGCAGTAACACTCTCCAAGTCTATATAGCCTAGACGACACAGACATTCATTTATGCCTACCAACAGAGCTATGCAGGTGGCATTCTGGGAGGATCCCATCTTCATAGACCTAGGCACCCTCCCTAGGTTCGGTTCTTCCCTGTTTTACTTGATCAATTGCTGCGGCTGCCCATAATCAAATTCTTTGATGGAACTATTTAAGCCATCTGATCAATGAAGATGTTCTTATTGCAAATGAGACATTGCTAACTTCTTTCTTTTTTATCTGACATTACTGTTCCTCCAATGAAACAATTCTAGTCTATTAACACATCTTGGATTTTCAAGCATGGCTTATTCATTATCTCAACCTTCTAGTTTCTTCTGATATTAGATCTGGCAATTGGTAATTTATACGGTGATAACATTGACATTTGCTGGAACTGTGGAAATTTCATTAGAAGATTGCAAGTTTATTGGACATCATAGAATATTGTTGACTAAATTATTCATGTAGGCATCCTTTTTATTGCAAAGTATCTTGACTACAGTGTAGCAATTCATTTTGTTGGCTGTCTTTTCTTTTGTGTTCTCGGTTGGTGATCAATTTTCAATCATCTTGACTGATCATCGTCATGAATATCTATACTTGTTCTCTCTGTATCCTTAACTTGCATTTTTAATATGCCCGATCACACTATTATTCAGGGTCCTGTATCACCCATGTTGATGACTTGGATTCTTATGATGAGAGTTGATATTTTGAATAAATGTGACAGCTAGCATTAGCCAGTTTCCAGGCTGAGAAAGATATGACAAATGCTCGCAAGAGAATACTTAGCCAGACTTCCAAAATGTCTTCCTTTCCCAAGAGGGAAATTGGCTCTAAGGTAAATCTCCTGATACACAATAAAAGCAACAGCAAAATGTCCTATACTAAAAGATGCAAGGTGAAGCCAAGATATTCAGAGGCAATTGGTTCAATACTTTCCAAGAAAAAGGCCTCAGAATTGGCTGCAGGCAGGAATGGGAATAATTCCTCGGACAGGAAAAGGATGAGAAGAACTATGCAGCAAGTGGGAAATGTGAAAAATGCCAGGAAGAAAATTTTTGTACAGCCTCTTAGTGAGAAAGGTTCACCCTTGAGAAGGAAACAGGATGGAAAAAAAACTGCTGACGGAGTTCGGATAATAAATAAAAGGAGAAAGAACAACAACAAGAAGAAGCACATTGAACTTGACGAGGCCTCCCGTTTGCAACGGAGAACAAGGTACCTTTTGATCAAGATGAAGTTGGAACAGAACCTTATTGATGCATATTCTGCAGAGGGATGGAAAGGTCAGAGGTACGTCTAATCCCTGCCTCCTCTCTTAAAATATTGTTTGTCATATTTCATGATGATGTTTTGTATTGCCTAAATGAATGAATCATTTTCATACATATTTTATCAATCAATAAATCTATTTATCTAGTCAACAAGCACATGCATACCCCAGTCTATATGCATGTCAAATTTGTAGTCAATGTTGCCAACCTACGTGCGTTTCAAATTTGGTTAATACTTGATCTCAAGGATGTTATATAAAAAGGGTATACCAAGTGCGTGAGGCTCCCTTTGATGCTGAGTTCCGGGGAGGCCAAGATGTACATAGGCTTACTTTAATTTCCTATGCACTGCAAAAGATGCTTAGGGCAAGGCTACAAGTTTTAGCCAGGCAATGCCCCCATGTCTCTCTATTTATGATCCACTTCTTGCCAAACCTTTAATTTAGAATTCATTTTCAATTGATTTCCTCAGTTTTGATTGTAGAAATACTAACACGTGTTTATTTTAGCAACATAGCTTGGGATGCAATCCACATCATCCATTTGGTCCATCTTAACAATCAAGCTGATTGACGCCTGAGTAGCTCACATGATGAGCATGCTACCCAAGTTTTTTAAAATACGATATTCACGATTGGTTTTCTACTCCATTCAAATGTTCCACATGACCATGAGATGGTTATTACAATTCTGTTACAATTAAATGACTTTATAATGCTTACAAGTGAAATTGACATGTGACATTCCACACATTATTGATAGCAACCTGCATAAAACTTGGTTGAAACTTTTAATGCCAAGATGATTTGCTCCACCTGAAGCATGAAAATTCTTGATTTTCCAACTCATTAGTGTGGTTTAATTAGCTATTTCTTAGTGGGCCTTCTAGAATTTTAAGTGACATTCTAAGTTTTTAATGCTAGGGCATTCTTTGTTTGTGATGCATTGCAGTGGAGCCTAGATGCAGTGAGCAATGGGTAAGGGTTGCCAAGGTCTTCCCCCATAAGTAATGTGCCACAACAAAGTCTAGTTGTGGCAAACAGTGGTCTAGAGTTCCCATGTCATTCTGGACATATATGGGTAAAGAAGCTGGTCTAAAGGCTTGTTTTATTTCATGGAATGCAAGGACATTTTTTGAAAGAGGTAGGAAATTGGTAAATACTATGAGAAGGACAAGAATCAATGCAGCCTACCTTCAGCAGATAAAATGTAATGGGGTAAAAGCTAGAGAAACTGATGGATATATGTCATGATATATAGGAAATGATAGAAAAAGAAATGAAGTAGGCACAGTAGTAGAAAATAACTTCAAAGATAAAGTTGTAGGTGTTAATAGAGTTAGTGATATATCATAGAAATAAAAATTGTATTAAGTGAAGAGATAATGATGTATAGCAAGATTCCCTATCTCAAATTGATATCAAAAGGATTATTCATGATCAAATGCTGTTTACCACTTATGTGGGGTCAACTACATGAATTCTCTTATGCCATTCCTATCGGTCTTGCATAGGATCCTTCCCATGCTCAAGCAATTTCGTATCTTTCCAAATCACCTCTAGCCATATTCTTTTTAGCCTTCCTTAAATTATATTATAGCCCGCCTTGTAGATAACTCATTCTTTGTAATTAGTGCAATTTCCAGTATCCATTTTAAATGACCAAATTACCTAAGTTTAGTTTTAATAATTTTATTATTTATTGATTCTACCTTTAGATTATCTTGATTAACTTCATTTGTAATTAAATCTTTTTTTATTTTACTACCAACCTATCTTAGCATTTGAATTTTAGGTACACTTTTTTATGTATATGATGTTTTTTTAACTGCTCAAGAATCTACCCCATAAAACATAATTGGTCCTACAACTATTTTATAAATTCTTTCCTTTAATTTAATTGGCGCAAGGTATGAACTTGTCAAGGGGAAGAAAAGAAGAACTTAGGAGAAGAAAAATAGAAACAGACAAGAATTAAAACAAGCTAGATAAAGGAAAATTGTATTTAATAATTGATCAGAAGTTTGCAAACATGAATACATGTTATCCTATTCTTCATGGAAAATTGATATGTACACTAGAGTCCTGATTTCACTTGATATGTACAATAGAGTCCTGATTTCACTGTGTACAAATAGAATTGTGGATAAAATAATAAAAATAATTATTTAATCCATCTATAAAGTTGATCTATAATGTTTTGATCATTTACTACTTCTATAAATCTTAAATTAAATCATTAAATATCCAAAATTTTAAATAAAATATCCCTCAAATTATGTAAAAAATAACTAAATCCTAATTCATATTATCTGTGTTAATTTATGAAACTTGAGGGTGTGTGAAACCTAGACCAATTCAATAGAGAACTGCCATGTAGGGTTGACTTTTGATCTATAAAAGATCGATGTTGGGTGGTGTGTAATAACACTTACTCTGATGTCAAATTCAGCAATGGTGTGGAGGAGAGAACTGCTATGTAGGGTTGACATTTGATCTATAAAAGCATGATGTGGGGTGGTGTGTAATAATGCTCATTCTAATGCCAAATTTAGCAATGTTATAGAGGATGAAGGAAGTAGTGAAAGCTAGGAGAGAGAAAGGAAGAAAGAATGGGAGGAACAATGCTTTTACAAAGATGATTTTGATGATCATCCTCTCTTATCCGGGACTTGAGATAGCATACTTTATCTCTGTGTTATCAGAAAAGGACTGTACTGGTTGGTCAAACCGGTTCGACTGTAAACTGGTCAGTTGATTGGTCCGATCTAGCCTAGTTGGGTCCAACAGTAAACTTTTTATTTTAATATTATTAAATATAATAAAATTATGAATTAAAGTAGTATAATATTATAACAAAATACCTATATATTTAGATTAATATCTATGGTTTAGCTTTTTTAAAATCATGTTGCATTATTTTTTTAAACTTTTTCAAAAAAAACAAAAAAAAAAAACACAGTTCAACTAGTTGAACTGGCTGGTCGAACTCTGATTTAGTCATCGGTCCAGTTCTAATAACACTACTTTATCTAGGACTCAAAGCTCTATACCTATTCAGATACGTCTTGCTTATGATCGTAAGCATACTCATATGGGGAATTACCTATTTGCTATTCTCGGATCTCCTAATGAAGTTAACCTTCTATAAGTGAATCAAGGTAAGCAAGGGATCTAATATCTGTGTATGAGAGTCATTGTTTACTTGCTGGCCATGGTTAGGCTCCATGTAGGCTGAGTATCTTGTTGCTGCTTGCAAGCTTTGAGCTTGTTCATTTTAGACATAAAAATTGCCTCCCACTCTTGGGGCCTAGCGGAGTTAGGACCCAAGAGTGCTATATACCCAATCAAGGTCCCTTCGACCGTCAACTGAGGACTTTGGGGTGTGGTCCTCCTAGATCAAGATTGATTGTAGCACTCTATAAATAGTTGGTGGCTGAAATTGATCATGATCTTCCTCAATGGCTGTCCAAACAGCCTTCGTCACTCTTATTTTTGTGATTTTGACTCCACCGACAACATGCACTTTCCATTTTTAGAGCTTCTTCTGCTCAACTTTGGAATTAGGGCTGTAACTTGGTTTAGATTAATCCAAAACTGACCATACAACCTAAATTTCAAATGGTTTAGGTTAATATGTTTTGGGTTTTTGGTATTAGAATTCAGGTTTAACCTAAACCAAATTGCAATATGGTTTGGTTCGGATTAAGGGTAATCTGAACCAAATAACCCAAATTAAAATTGAATTATAACCAAAATAAGTTGAATTTCCGAATAACCCAATATCCTAACCCAAATAACTTGAAAGTCTAAACTGCATTATTTTAATCTGAATAATGCAAAAAATGCAGTAAGTAACAACATTGGAAATTAGTTATATACTATTACCAAATAAATAATCAGAAACAATGACTTTTATATTAGCTTCAATGCGGAATAAAAAATGGTGATTGATGTGTTTCGTGGATGGTTATAATTAAAAAATAATGGATATAAGAAGTAAGATGATAAAATAAATATCTTAGCCTGCCAATAAAAAAAGTGGGAAAATGATTTAATTATTTATCAGTGGGCTGTAAAATAAATAATAATATGATATTATATCTCATATTAACTTTAAATATATGAAAATGACAATTAAATGGGTCTCACTTTCTACATTGAAGTACATTTTAAAATGAACTATAAAATTTGATTTATAATTTAAAGTAATTCTCAAATTGCATTTTCTTAATTGTTGGTTTGGATTAAGTTGAAGGATCAATATTTTGGATGGTTAGCTATGACAACATGCGGACAATATTTTCAATGGTTGCCAATATTTTATAGTTGATTATTCATACAATAAATAATTTAATAGAATAACATTCATAAATATGATTTAAAACAGTATAATGCATCTATGAGAATTGTCTATCCAAATTGTCTACTAGAATTATTAACTCAAATTGTAAATCTATTTTTAACTTGAATTTAATCCAAATTTTACAAAATTAGTTTGCTTTAGGTTGAAGTTTTAGAAAATGGGTTATTGTTTGGTTTGGGTAAAGATTTACGATTTAGATTAATATTAGGTTGATCTTAACTCGATTCAAACCAACCCAAGTCGCACCCTGATTCAAAATAAACTTACTCTGATTTAAAATAAACTTAATAGTTAAGCATGGCCAAATTCAACCTTCAGTTCATCACGAATTTGGAGGTTCTGACTTTGAGAACTACTCTTAAACCAGATTGCTTGATTGCTTTGGTTGCACAAATAGGAATTTTAGATCACCATTGTTGAGTCCAAACCATGGAACTTAGTGATTTTAATAATCAACAAACTCTTGAGTATGAAATGAATATACTAAGTGTATTTGAGTGTTTAAAGGTCTTTTCTCAAAAACCATACACTTGAATAGTTTTCAAGTGATTTTCTATGAACTTGACACTAATGGAGGAGAAATGAAGATAATTTTGATGAACTAGAAAAACATTCACATCAAAAGCATAGGTAGAAGTCTAGTCCAAGCCAGCTTAGATAGTTTTTAAGTATTCCAGACCAATAGAGGAATAAAAGAAGAATTTCGAAAGGCCACAAAGGTCTATGGCTGGTCTTGGATGATAGTTGACAAGTTTAGGAGTCAATATAAGAAGCACAGAGGAAACTCACCTTGTCAATAGAGGCCTATCGTGCTGATGTAGGGTAGAATACCCTATATTAATGAAAATGTGGAAGAAATTGGAAGAAAGAAGTAGACCCTCTCAATAGGATAAAGCGAAGAAAGGATTAGGGAAAATTAGTGAAATTAGAGGAAGAAATTAGATAGAATGAGAGAACAAAGAAATAATCTCTAATACCAAATTGATGCAGCATGGGTTGAAAAAGAAATAAGAAGAAAGAGGAAAGATCCTTTGAAGTGGTTTAGAGGGAACCAAAGGGGAGAAATTGAGATGAATTTAGGGAAAGGATGGGATAGAATTAGAGGGCAAGAATTAGATATCAAAAAACTTACATTCATCAATTGTTGTAAAACCTCATACCACACATCTATTTATAGAATAAAAGAAATAAAAAGAATGAGGAAGGATCCTCATGAGAGGTTGAGAAGGGAACGAAGGGGAGAAATTAAGGTAAATTTAGGGAGAGGATGGTATAAAATTAGAGAGCAATAATCAGGTATCAAGAAACTTACATTCATCAACTATAGTAAAACCTTATACAACGCATCTATTAGAATAAAAAAAAATTTCTAACTTAATCCCAATCCTAATGGGATGTGGAATGATAAAACCCTAAATGAAAGAAATGGTCTAAACCGACCACCAAACTAAATATATCAAATCTATTACACATAGTTGTTAAAGGTGTGCCTAGGCGTGCGCCTAGGTGCAAGGCGCAAGGTCTACGCTTAGAGAAGTCCAGGCGAGGTGTATTGAATTGGGTGCTCCTTTTTGGTCAGGCGCAAGGCGCGCGCCTTGAGCACCTCATCGAAACTATGAATCAGTTTAAAAAAAAAAACGCAGCCCCTCTTTTCAGCTGATGCCTCTCTTCTTCCCTTTCGAAATCCTTTACCATCTCGTTCCGACGAATCGCACCAGCAAATCGACGCAAGAGACGAAGGCCCCCCTAAAAAAATAAATTCTGCATCATCCTCCATCGTCAACTGCAAGAATCGGGGAAGAAGAGCCCGACGAATCGCATTAGGGAATCGACCCAAGAGACGAAGCCAAAAAAATAAATAAATCTGCATCATCCTCCATTGTCGGCTGCAAGAATCGGGGAAGAAGAACTCTTTGTAGTGCATCGACTTAATCCTGCTCTTAGGTAAGTATTTTTCGCTATTTGTTTTTCCGTTTCTTCCCATTTTACTTTTTTTTCTACAACATCTTCTCCTTTTTTCCTCTTACTTCTATTTTCTACCTTACATCTTCTCCTTTTTTCCTCTTACTTCTATTTTCTACCTTCCATCTTCTTCCCACCATCTTTTATTTTCCCCCTTATTTTCTCACTTGTTGCGTTCGACAACCATTTTTTTCTGCAATAATGCAATGCATTTTTTTTTTTTGCCAGCAACTGATGTTCGGCAGCCTTGGCTTGCTGTTTTTTTTGGCCAGCAAGGCAGCAACAGATGTCAACCTTTATTTTTTCTGTTTTATTTATTTTTAATGCCTATGAATATTTTTTATTGTTACAACCAGTTTATATTTGTATAAAATAATTTTTATTGTTGCCTTCATTTGACTATATATTGCTGTTTTTTTTTACAGAGGTAGTTGCTTTTAATTTTAAGGGATTATAAATATTTTTATGACTTTTATGTAATATGCGCCTTACTTTACTTGGGCGCGCGCCTTGCTTGTGCGCTTTGCGCATAAGCTTCAGGACCCTTTTGTGCCTTGTGCCTTTAACAACTATGCTATCACATAAATAATAAAAATATCTTAATTCCTAATAAAACATCTCTAAAATTAATAAACCATAACTTCAGTGCAAAGCTTAATCATGTTCTGGATCATTAGAAGAAAACTTTTCCTTGAGTTTGAATGGGGATGACATCCATGTTCTAACTTTGTAGTGTATCTTCTTTAACATGGGTGGCAATTGAATTGATGATGTAATCTAACATGTCGAACTGGGTTCTCATTTGTTGGACAACAATTTAAAAGATACCATTTATTTCTTTTCTTTTCTTTGATTCTTTTTATGTGCATCATAGGCTTCCAAATCTTTAGTAATGGACCATATAAACCTCATTGTAAAACACCTCTTGCAAAATTTTCTCTTTCATTTTGCTTGTGGATTTTTCCTCGTGAATGAGCTTGTTCATCTCTTCTCTAAACTCTTCTAGATTTTTATTTTTCTCAACACTGGAATTTTTATCTACTTAAGAATCTTCAATTATTTCAATTGGAACATTATATAATTCCTCATTGCAAATTAAAGTAACTTTTCGTTCGGACTCTTCAGACAAAACCAATGAAATGTCTGATGACTAAACAAATTCTTCCCTTACAAGC
>JAYJMB010072906.1:33380-50372 GCA_036873735.1 Pouteria campechiana | reverse complement strand
AAGTAACTTTTCGTTCGGACTCTTCAGACAAAACCAATGAAATGTCTGATGACTAAACAAATTCTTCCCTTACAAGCATGGAGTCTTATGGATTGTCATATGCATGCTTTCTTTTGTGAATCATTAGTAAATATAGCTCTTGGTCAGAATGATTTGTTGATTCTTCCTTTGTTTTCATGTAGGATTCTTCAATGACATGTTTAGCCACTGATGTATTCACTTGTCTTATCTCTTTAACCAATTCAGCGATGCTAGCATCCAAGGATTGTATTTGGGTTCCACAAGATTAAACTTGGACTTGACTTTGAGATTGATTTTCTTGAAATTGAGTTTGATATTTTTCTGAAGTTGAGTTTTGATTTCATCAAGTTGAGCTTGAATTTGAGTTTTATTTTTTATAAGGATTTCTATCCTTTTTTCTTTTGTTTTGATTGTAAAAGCTAACCTAACATTGAAAGTCATGATGTTTTGTTTTTAGAAAATTGGGATATTTTTATTTATGAAAATTTAGGACTGTTTTGCTTTAATATTGGGGCTGTTTGCAAGTTTTTAGAAAGTAAAATGTTGCTTTGTAAATTTTAGAATCAGGGGTAGATTTGTAATTTCTAAAATCAGAGGTATTATACAATTTTTTTTTTCAAATAGATCAATTTGCAAACTTCTAAAATCTCAAGGACTTTGGTAAACTGGATGACAAAGTTTATTCTTGGAGCAAAAATTGAGGGGCTTAGAGTGCAAGAATACTAAAAAAATCTCAAATGCCCTGTTCTGTTGTCTTCTTTCTTCGTGCAGGCATTGAAGATAAGATATGAGGTTTGAAATCCACTAGAATGGAATTGCTAGTGGGTTGCTGGACAAGCAGAGTTGACCAAAGTTTCAACTAACAAGCACAGTTGACCAAAGTGTCAACTAAGGAGTTTGGACACTAAGGACGAAAGTTGGTGGCAACAAGAGCATCTGTGATGTAAGTTGACAGCAGAAAATTGGGTTTTTCATGATCAAATCCTTCAGATCTTTTGTTTGACGAGTTTGCGGTCACTTTAGATGGAGAAGAGAGCTACTAGGGTTATCGGATTTGACATGCGGTGTGGGCAATGTTGTCAAATGGCAACTTTTGATGTTGCAAAGTTGTCGAAGGCATGAAAGAAGGCTCCCAAGGTGGTTTTCGAAAGCATGATTCCTCAAACTTGAGTTGTGGGTTGCAGGATTTGAAGAAGGAAGCTTACTGTGGCTTTGGCTAGAGGCAAATTGTCTTCTTGCTTGGCTTCAATCAATTGATTGTGACAAAGGAGACCACTATGACAATAGGGAAGGAAGTATGAGTCCTGTGATACGTTAGTTTTTTGCTTCTTTGATGACAATAATGGGTTGCAACTTCTTGTTGCAGAAGATGAGAAATTGTGACTTTCGATTTTTTGTTTTTTCAAGGGAATTATGGGATTGGAGATGGGTTGTTGCAAAATATGGAAGATGGATGGGTGGATGATGGTGAAGATATCAGGCATTCAGCTTTGATACCAAATTAATGTAGGATCAGATGCCTGATACTAATGAAAAGATGGAAGAAATTGGACGAAAGAGGTATATTCTCTCAATAGGGGCAAGAAGGGAAGAAAGGATTAGTACTAAAAATAGATGAAATTAGAGGAATGAATTAGATAAAAAGAGAGAATGGATAAGCAATCTACCAAATTGATGTAGCATGGATTAAAGAAGAAATAAGAAGAAAGATAAAGGATTTTCGCAAGAGGTTGAGAAGGGAAAAAGGGGAGAAATTGAGACGAATTTGGTGAGAATCAGATGTCAAGAAACTTAATTCATCAATTGTTGTCAACCTGATACAATGCATGTATTTACAGAATAGAAGAAAGCCCTAATGTAATTCTAATCTTCATGGGATGCAGAATGATAAAAAACCTAAATAAAAGAAATGATCTAAACCGTCCATCAAACTAAATACATTTAATCCCTAAAAGAAATACTAAAATGTTTAAAATTTTGAATTAAACTAAATAAAATTAATAAACAATAATTTAAGTGCAAAGCCTAATCACGTTTTGCATTATATGGTCTCTCAAAGTAGGCTACAGTGTTCAGTTTTCTCTATATGTTTTGATGATGATGTATTGTTTGATAGAATGATCTTAAGTTCGTTTAGTGATATGAGTTGTATGTTTTATCAACAATTGATTGAATTGAGAATGAAAATGGATTCTTGCACACTTATTAACTTATGTGTGATTATTGGTTTGACTTAGCAACGAACTTCCATCATATTCACTTTCATTTATATCTTGTGGAAGTAAAAATATAGTCGCCAATTCATATTGAAAGTTTTTAGTCAAGGAATGCAAATCTTCAGGGGCGCAACATTGCTTGATTGGCCATGCAGAGTTATGCACTTGGCCAAATAGCATGGTAGTAGCTTTTGCTGAAAGTAGCACATCCTGGACAACTGGCCACCCAGTTAGCTAGTGACTAGCCACCTTATCTAGTAGTGCAATGGTTGAGTTGCACTGAACATTGGAGCATTCAACGCACTCTCACATTGCCAAGGGTGATTACCTCTATTTGTACATAATTGTGTTGCAGAGATCTACTGATCTAGCTTTATTAAGCATATGAAGCTGCAAAAACATGACATCCAACTTATTTATAGCCCACAAGAAGGACTATAGATATCATGGCCAAAACTCAGGTGAAGAACCACAACATTAGAAATAAATGAAGAACCAAAACATTAGAAATAAATGGGTGACAGAGATGATTGTGGCTTTCTTTCAAGCTCTACATTTTGTTTATAGATTGTTCACATTAGAAGGAAACTTTCCTATTTTGGGACCGGGCAACCATATGATGGATCTTGCTTGCTTGATTGCTTTGATTCTGCACTATTCCAACATTGGCACGTGCTAGGTTGTGGATGACCTTCCTTATGCTTGTACATGAGGTTATCAGCTGTAATGGGTCAGAGGAAATCTTGCATAAGAAAAATGAAGTCAACTAGAACTCCATGCAGCAACATATATAAATAGCATATTAATCATCATACCTATTGTCATCATAATTTTCATCAACCTTTCACCGAGTTAATTGGTGTTACCTACATGAATCATAGAGTGCTATGTTATTTAAAATCGTGTTATTCATCATCTTCTAGAGTGCTATGTTATTTAAAACCAAGTGTTATTCACCACCATCCTGCATGGAGCAGTCAAGTTGAATCAACGAATTGCCAATGAGCACAGTCCTTGGACTCTAATGCATATGACCAAGTCATCTACACTTTAGTTTCCATCATCTTACCACTATTTGGTTCTGCCCATAAAATCCCGCGAATCAATTTTTTTTTATATTTATTCATCTTACCATGCATCTGTCTTAACTTTCACAGTATAGTCATGCTAATCTCTGTAATTGTCCAACATGCCACCCCATAAAGCATTGCTGGTCAGGCATGGCCATAAAGGCACATCCCTATGCATCATGAACTCTGGTTGGCAATATCTTTCTTAATCTTTCTGTTCACAGTAATTATTGATCCTCTTGTTTCTACGTTGTAAGCAATCTAAACCTCATGTTCAATCTATTGCTGCCAGATTACATTTCGCAACTTATGTGTCCAAATATTTAAAGAGACATTCTAAATTCTAAAGCATCTCCTCCTCTACAGCTGTGTTTATGTGCTCTTTAGTTTCATCAATGATAATGATGTCATCTACTAAAAGCATACACTAGGGAATTCTTCTTTCAGATAATTTATTCATTAAAAATCTAATATGATTTTAATAAGTAAATATCTAATAGGTGATAACTCCCAGTATGACAGCGTTTTGCTAATTGTTTCTGTCTATCATCTTATTTCTTATGCTAAACGATTATTCAGAACAATTATACACCATGATCATCCTCTTTTCATTGCACTGTGAGAAACTTTAGTGCTACTATCTATGCTTATGCTTATGTTTGAAACTTTTTCTTTACAGTCGTGAAAAAATTAAGCCAGAAAAGGAATTGCAAAGAGCTATGAAGCAGATATTAAGATGTAAACTTGGTATCCGTGAAGCAATCCACCAGCTGGAGTTGCTTAGTTCTGAAGGATGCATTGAGGATGCTGTGATCAACCCAGATGGATCTGTTTTCCATGAACATGTGCGTAATTATTATTTTTTCTATAATTATGCATGCGAGTTTCATATGATTTATTTGTCCTCGATATACTTTTGAAAAAACTTATATTTTTATGGGGAAAACGCCCCTTTATCTGATAGAAATGATTATTTTCTACTTCTTTTGACATTTGAAGATTATGTTATTCACAATTATATTTTGTATTGCTAGATTTTCTGTGCGAAATGCAAGTCACGTGATGTTTTCCCAGATAATGACATCATACTATGTGATGGGACATGCAATTGTGCTTTCCACCAAAATTGTTTGGAGCCTCCACTAGCAACTGAAAATAGTAAGCAATTCTTCCATGAGCTTTCTAATGAATTTGTTAAAAAACTAATTTTGATAACTTGAATGTATGTAAATTTGTCTTTTTTTAAATTTCATGGAATCTTTCCTAGCTGATTTTAGGTAAGATGCATCGAACCAATTTCTCTAATGATTGAATATTTTTTATCGTAGCATATTTTGATGATCGAAGCTTTTGTTTTCTAATGCTATATCAAACCAAGAGTTATTGGTTGGTCGTCTATACCTTTGTTCACTTTGTTGGTAAATTAGAATTTATTAGTGGTCCAAAAATGATATTGTATTATTTTTATTCGAGATAATATCATTTTTTGTTGGTAAAATGGAAAGATTGAGAAAATAGGAAAAATTAAATTTTTTTAATGAAGGTAAGTATGAAAACACATTGAGAGCAAAAACATTACATTAAGAACTAACACTTAATGAATAATATAAATACATATGAGATGTAGAATGCATTAACAAAAGACGTGCAAATACAAGCGAATCAAAATTATTATATTGGGTGTTTAATCTCATATCACAAGTCATAGAGATATTTTAAAATATGAAAATTTCATACACTAGTGCCAAAGGGAGTGTTGTGGAGGTTGCTCAGCGCCATATTAATCTTGTTGATATCGGGATCTATGAAACCAGAAAATTACCTATATGTGTTGATTTATTGGAAAATATGATATGATGAAACTTTGACAATTCCACCATCTAGGTGAGGCATACAGGTGGTTGGGAGATGGGCTGATACATTCATGTGGTGGGCTTGATCAACCAGACATTGCTTTGGAGATTATCCTCATGTGTCCCTCTCTAGAAGGTGTCTAACCATATGCATCTGACCCCTGAGATGCATCCTTATACCCATACGAAAACTTTCTTACAGTACTACTTAAATCGAGTGATGCCATAACCTCTGGAATTGAGCCCTTCTTCTTTTTACTCAAATGTCTTCTTATAAAGTATCTCATTGAAGAATGTGTTCAATGCTCTTTGACTTGAGTGGTATGTGCAAAGTCTTCATCTCTTATAAATGTATCATGCGGTCTTTGAATCTATGCTGTTTCACCTCCATAACTATTGCTCTTACCACCATCATTGGCATAATCATCATTGGTTCCCTCTGATCCACCACTTTTTATTCTTTATGATGAAGACATGCTTTGTGTCGTTTGTGAAGCTAAAACTTCACTAAATAATTGAGATTGAATTTTAGTTTGTGCATCAAAGTGCCTTTTTTTTGGTTCTTCTTTGCTTCTACTATTTCCACATCTATCCCTTGTTGGCAGGCTTTCCTGGGAATCACTGATGATGGGCCCCCACCTTTTTACTATAGCAATAAGATTTCAACCACTTGTATAAAGAGTATTCTCTCTCATCCTCTCCCTCAAAGTGAGCATTGTGGCCAATCATCATAAAATCTAATAGGTCCTTGGGGTCATTATTTGCAACCCATATTGTAATGGTAAAAGACTTCTAAAGCCTCTCATTGCCCAACCTATTCAACTTATGAGCATGAATAAAACAGCATCACACTCCAAATTCGTTCACATCGGAATAAGGATACCATTTGACTCAACATTCTCACCACCAGTAATCTAAGTTAAAGCCTTTGTCCTATAAATTCCACCATTTGCCTGCAAAAAGTTAATTTTTCTTAGATAATTTTAACAGCTTTTGTTTTATAGGATTGAAGTATTCGAGAATAGTTTATATTTTGAATGCTTAAATAATTTTATTTGTAATTTCCTTATTCAATTTATGGATCAGTTTTGAAGTACGAAATCAAGCTCAATAAGTGTTAAAATACCTTAATTTGATTGCTTATCAGGATAGCATCTAACTGGGCTTAAAATTTTGAGAATACAACACTGTTTTGGACATGTTACTCTCATAAAATTGACTTTTAAGAAGATTATGAATCTTAGGGGTATCTTTGTCATATTTGGATTTTTTATAGCTTTCTTATAAATAAGATGTTATGGACGGCTGCAGAAGACAATTTATGGTGAAGAAAGTTTTTCCTTTCCAGAGATTGGATTTTGGGAATGATTCCCTTGGGTGTGATGCCTAAACCTGAAAGTGATTCCTAAGGTTTCTTCTTCTACTACTACTTTTTTGTTGCAATTCTAAACAGTGCTAATTCTCCTTTTTTTAAAACCCCTAATTTCCAAAGTTCACAAAGAGTCCCATTTGAGATAATCATAGCAGATTTTCTGAATATTGAAGTTGTTCTCCATCACTCATAAGGTAGACTTATATGACATGCTTTTACTCCACGATTAAATGTTAACATTCTTTCCAAATAGACCTCATGTCTCGCAGAAAGCAATAACCTGTTGATATGTATAAAGTATAGACAATAAGCAGTCTATACATATATGTCCTTTTTGATATTAATAGACTATGGAATTAAAAATATTGCTTTGCGTCTGATTATCTCACTTACAGAAAACAAAAGATAACCATAAATAACCCTTATCTAGCTTTACATCTGGGCCATTTTTTCAAAGAAATGATTATAGTTGTCAGTTTCCCATACTATTTGAAATGTTCCCAAGCAAACTAACTAGATCAGCATTCTAAGTCTGAAGTATCAAATTGGTTTGATAGATTTAATGCTTATTGAAAGCTTTTATGCATAAACACAAGGAACAACATGAGTTCAAGTGAAATGAACAAAGGGCAAAACCAAGCCTTTCTTTACTAATGATTGAATTAACTTGACCAAATATGAGACTCAGCAAATACATTTGCTGAGAGTTATAATCCTTTTCTATGAACGGAACATGCTTTTGAAACCTACTAGTTAGAGAAACACAAATGTAAAATCTGTAAAGCAACACCCCAGAATGACTAGGCTACTTAAGTCAGATGCGTGCCTTTTACCTGAATTCAATCTGACCAATAATTTCCAGGATGGATTGGTCCTGCCACTTTTTATGAAATCACTCAAGCGTCATTCCTACATAACTAAGCTACTTAAGCCAGAAAGTTACTGGCTTCAGGATGGTTGGGGGATAATTTTTCGTATACCCAAAATATTATATTGTTCAACTAAAGATCGTCTCCAATGGTACACTTGTAATGGTATTTGGCATTAAAGTAATATGTTTTAAAATCAAATAATTGAGTTATGCACTTATATTATTATAGAAAATAAATCTAAATAGCATAAGGCCAATTGGAAATAAAGGGAACTCACTAGTGACATGTAAAGGGTGATGTATTATGCCCTCTCATTGATTGCCTGTAATTTGAAGCACTCCCTGAGTCCCCTTAGTAACTTTATGTCAATAAATTGCTTCATTAGATAGATGGCCTTCTACAATGAACCTTTGTTGGGCAATGTCTCTTTATGAACCATCCTTAACATTTTAGAAATGGGTTTTAATATTATCCACATGTAGTGAACCTTGTCTTAGAATGTGTTGATGCTATCATAAATCCTCATTCTTGATTCTGTGTGGCCGTACTTTGCATCATGGCACAAGTTTGAGTGGAAAACCATTGAGATTGTTGCATGGGCCTTCCACTGGTTATCCAAGGCAATGTAATGGGCTGCAAATCATATATTTTCTAGGTGAGATAGCTTGAGATATGGTGAAATATTGCAAGTACTCAACTATGATTATAAATATACTTGATCATTGTACGTGCATTACTAATTACTCTTTGTATGACTAGTCGACGTCCAATGTTCTTAAAGATGAGGTCAATACAATGTGCGGCACATGGAGTCCAATAAAGTGAGTATTTGGCCCTTAAGGCTTTCGTAGCCTTCTTAAATGTACTCGCATTATTATTTATAAGTTGAATTATATATGTGCATTTACAAACTCAATCTAGTTTTTTCCTTTCTTTTTCCTTCTCAATATAATTCATGCCTTTAGTATTTCTGGACTTATCTACTAACTAGATGAACATCTTGACCCTTCGATCACATGTAATTGCCAAACCATATGTATCTCATTAGTAGCACATCCCATCCATCAATGTTGTGATCTCCTCAAGCTCCTTAACTGAATAGGTCTTTGTTCCTTGAAGAGTTTTCACATTCTCCGCTTCTCATTGGGTGGTTGCAAAGAAGTTTACTCATCGACATCTACATCCTCCATACTGCCTAATTCATTTGTAATCTACTTCTCTCATTGCTTGTGTGCCCTTTTAAAGCTCGCACTGATTTTGGATGTTTAATTGTTCAATTTGGAATTTAATGTAAGCATTAAGAGATCAAAACATAGACCAATTCGATGGATTATTTATCTTATTTATCTACCAGTGGTAAGGCTCTTTTTCTGAAAGAACCCCACCCATTGGAAGAGTGTATATGGAAGAAAGCAGGGATGCAATTTATAACCACACATCAATCACAAATCCAAAGTAAACGACGATGTAAAAATTGGACTCAACATACCCACCCTATCAGATGCCTATCCAGCACAGATCAATTGCCTTAGCTTGGGCTGCTATAACAACAAGTGCACAACTGATTTAGTGTGTTCCACCCAACTGAATCTCACAGCCCCCAAATGGTCACAATTCATGTAAGATTCAAGCACCCGAAAAAAATGAAGTTAAGACTGTTTGTGACAGTTCCAGCAGCCTCAAAGTTGGGTAGTCCTGAATTTGACTAATCAGGGCCCTTACACATCGAGGGACAATAAATGGACTGTTAAATTGATCCAATAATGAATGTAGGCCAAATTATGAATATCAAGGAACTTCTCTAAGTAACCTTCAAACCAGAACTTAGATGTATAACTGTTCTTGTCTCGACCCAGGCCCAGAAGAACGATATTTTTCGTATTATCAGTCTGAGTGTGATAAATCCCAATCTATTATGCCTTAGATGACACACAATATAAGAGAAGTCATGCACAAAATGAAGCAAAATACCCCACTTTATTTCATAACCAAATTTAATACATTAAAAATGGTTATTCAATCTTATTACATCTGATTTTAAAATAGCGGGAGTAAATAAAAATAGAAATCAATTTCTTCAATATGCCACAAAGATCTTCAATAATCCGCCTCTTGATTTCATAAGCGCTGATCAGCACCATTCCCAAAATATAGAAACCAAGGTGTGAGTTTTAAAAACTCAATAGGTGGGAAGGACAGACACATCTAAACCATCCATCTTAAAATTGCAACATTTTCTCTTGGTTTCTCATCATTTGACCCATTAATCATGAAAATTAAATTGGTAAAGGGATTTTCAACATCTCATGATTGATCTTGTGGACCAAATCGAACATCTAAGGGACAAAATCTAGGCCTTTCAAATCTGTCCACATAAAATTTGAAGATCTAGTCATATTTTGGGAAATTCGATCCAATCATCTAATCCAAAACACCCAGAAACATAGAAATTGACTATAAAATCATCAAAATGTGACTTCTATGGGGCCCAAATCACTGTCCATTCAAATCTCTGCTTTTGGGTTTGTCTAAAACCAAAAAACCTTCCTTCTTCCCACGGTCAGCAACCCTTGCAGAACCAAAAAACCCATCATGCTACCTGCTCCCATCGCACCATCATCCGCTGCCCACCGCCATTGTCGCCCGTCACTAGCACGAGCTGCCACCAAAGCTGCCCACTTGCTGCTCGCTGTGACTTGATTGGGCTAGACACGCTGGCAGCATGCGTCTACATGGTGGGGTGGCTGGCATGGCCGGCCGGCCTCTCCCTTCCCATCTGATCATTGACCTAAATCAGATGCAAGTCTGATATTTTCTGGATCAGATGGTCTGATCTATGGCTTTGTTTTATGTAGCCTAAAATTCAGACGGAAATTGGATTTCTGAAGTCTGAAATCTGAAATTTGATTTGCTGTTTCCATCTCGATTAACTGAAATCTGGCCAACCATCACAGCAATCCAATTCAGGCCTCATCTGGCCACGCACGAATGGCCTTTAAATCTAGTTGGGCAGCAAAAATCAGACGTAAATCTGATTTTCTGTTTTCAAAATAAAAAAAATAAAAAAAATCTAAAATCAGCAGTGGAACAAGGGATTAATGCTGGACAACGTATTGCTGTCCAGGCGCAGATAGCAATGATGATTTGGTTTGGGGAGATTAATCCAAACACGTAAAAATCTGGATTCATTTGATCAGTCCGTAAAATTGTCTACCCTAAAATTTTGATTTCAGAGATTTTGTCTCTGTGTGCTAATTTCAGGGTATGTGTCTACCCTAAAAATTTCAGGGATTTTGTTTCTAATTCCCTATGTCCAAAGCACATAAATAATTCATAAATTTAAATGCAAAAATAAATATTATTTTGATTCTCAGTCATTTTAATAAGGCTAATAATTTCATGATGGCCCAAAAATCATAATTTCACAATTTAAATCAAATAGGCTTAAATTAACATCTTTGGCATCTCAATAATATTAAATTTTACACTTAAATAATCAAAATAATTCATCTGATCTAAAAAGTAATGGTATGACAAAATAAATCTTATATCTGCCATATATCAAATTTATGCAATTTCTGCATCACCGCTTATTTTCTGATGTATCAAAAATCCTATTTGTGGATCTTAGGATTAACAATAAATTCAACATCATTGCAATTTTATTAATCTTATTTTTGGCTTTATCTTAATATACTAGAAATCAAGGCTAATAAAATAAAAATCTATCTTAAAAATCTACCTACCTGATTGATAGCCCATGAAGGGAAAAAAAATATGCAGCAACTCCCCTTAAGCTTTATGTGTCCCACACAGCAATAACCGAAAAAATTCTCAATCTCACGGTGTAAAAATTCCATATAGGGAACATCCCTATTTATAACCAGAATTTTTAACCACCTATGAGAATAAAATAGGATTCCAGCGTAACTACTTTTGAATCTGGACGTTTTCCCACTTGCAATGAATTTAACTTGCAAGGGAAATTTATTCGAAATTAAAGTCCCATAACATGTTACCTTGGTTGTTGCAATCTTATCTCTTGTGTGGGTTCCACGTGCTAAAAAGCAAAATGGTAGAAAGAAATATCTAATTCTTTAACCATGACCTAAATTCGAACCCTAAACCTCTTTGCTCATTAATCATGACTTTAATTATCTAAGTTACATGGGTTGTTGAGATATCATACTAAAATAGTTCTTTTAAATCCACAAAAAGTCTAATTGGGCAAAGCCCATTATCTGCAAACCCATTAGTTAACCCTAATGTCCAAGCTTATAGTCAACGACTTTCAATCCACATCATCAATTATTCTGACACGTTGGATGTTCAACAGGCCACATCATATGATCAAATGGTCAATGGTTAAAATTTCAATGATGTCACATCATCAGGTAGAAATAAATATCCTATTTATTGGTCATGACTCAGTATTATTGCAGTTCTAATTGCAGGTCCAAACTAGTGTTCGCAGTTTCACTAAAGGGGAAATTTCTCTAAGCTTAGAAAAAGAAAACTTTGCTAATTTTGGAGAAATTATTGATAATTTCTCCGAATTTTTTAGCTAAAACATTAAAAACTAAAGAAAATTATGATTTTTTTTATAAAATTTTATAATAAATCATGATAAATCTAATTTACATTTAGAATAAAAATCATCACTTTAAATGTCAACATATATGACATAAAGAAAGCGTACCAATGACACAAACACTGATAAAGTAGATATCTACTTTAAAATACTATTAAATGGGAGATGTAGGTTATACAAAGTTGTTAAACATATGCATATAATATGAAGTTATGTTATCACCATACTTCACCATCAAAAAGAAACTCATGCAGGCTCCTAGTGTCATTATCGACATAGACTTGCTCTTGTGGCTTCTACTAATAACTATCGAAACTAGCTGGATATGGGTTGAGCAGTCCAAAGATAGAAGATGAAAATACTTTGGTCTGACTATTCGAATGGTATGACATTTGGCCATAATATTGTTGAGAATAATCTTCGGAATCTCCGATATAATGGCCATATAGTATACACGCATAATTGGACTCCTGCTCACTGCTATGCACATTAATAAATGTCATGACCATATTACCTATTAGGTCATCCTCTTCTATAAAAACCGTTTTTTTCCGACTTCCATACTTTCTCACATAGGATCTTACAGGCTCTTGTGCTCCAAGATCATCATCTTGTGTAGAATGTTGGAAGTTTGCTTCTCCTGTGAATGGACTAAGAGGCGTTTGACTAATTAAAATGCTACCCGTTCTACCACTGTTATGACCGTGACCATCATCATTACCACCAACACCACCACCACCAACCATCACCACCACTTTTTGTTTTTGAAGAAGACTGCACTTGATAATAACCTGAATTTGGATGGATTCGAAGGATCATGTGGTTGAGAAGTGCTTCTAGATCTTGTCAGTGTATATTAACTCTTGATTCACGAGCTATATTAGTAATAGTAGGTTCTAATTCTCCATTTCTGGTATCTAAATCATTGGATTGTACCCACTCATTTAAGGGGGTCCTCTCTTTCATTATCTTTTTCTAAGTGACCATAATGCCCTATCATCATTAGATCCAATGAGTCTTCAAGAGGGCTTTCTTCAAATTACATTAATTATTCCTGATGCCGTATATTTAATGGCAGAATACCAAATTGTGTAGCGTTTGGTATCCCAACTTGTTTCCTCTACATGTATGGATTAAAGAGAATATGTTCCAATTACGTTCACATGGGGATGAAGATACTGTTTAGCTGAGTATTCTACATGCTAACAACCTTAAATTTGGGAAATCTATCTTGTAGCAATTCCACCATTCACCTATGAAAGAAAATTTAGATTTATTAATATTTAAAAATAAAAAAAAATAAACAATGTATTATTATTTCACTATCCTTAACTTACATGACTTTTCTTGATTGGATTGCTACATTTATCCCAAATAACCCCTTGGCATCTTCGAAGTACATCAATTATAGTATTGAAGAAAATAAATATTATTAATATGCAATTGTTAATCAACAAACTATCTTTGAAATGATATAAGTATATTAAGTTGTATACAATTACCTCACTTACAAAATCCCTGTATTAGGAATGTTAGGAAAAGCTTTTCAAATACCTTAAAAACTGAGGTGCTAAGCTGAGCATCTTAACTTAGATGCTACTTATAATGATACTTTGGATTTAAGTAATAAGCTGTAGAAATTAAAAATTAAATTAGGAATGTAAACAAAAAAAATCTACATGTTTTTGATGGAACTGGAACTTATTAAATCACATACCTGCTAATAGCATCTAGGGAGTGACTTAGCATGTCCTCCCAACAAGTTTCTATAATCTGCAGAACCCAATTTATGCCCTTGGGATTGTTCTCTTTGATCACTTGCATCATAAAATGAATAGTCTTATACATGGAACCCATGGATGTATGTGTCATTATTTACTGTCCTTAAAACTTGGTAGATATGTTTTGTTATGCCCAATACCTATCTCCAACAATCCCAAAATGTAGCTGTTATAATAATATCGTGTGTTTTCTCCTCTCCTGTGGTATTTTTTATATTTTGAAGCACGTCACTCGTTGGAGTGGAAAAGCGGTGGTGAGAGCTTATTGAGCCTTATGCAATCTATCTAATGCAATGTAATTTGTAGTAAATTGTGTCTTAGTAAAATGAACAATTTCTCAATTATATCTAGATATTGTATGAAATATAAAATGAACCTAACTATAGTTGTATGTAAACTTGGTCACTGTACCTGTATTTTTAATTATTTTTTGCATAGCTGGACAATGATCAATATTCTCTAACATCAAATAAATACAATGTGCAGTACAAGGGGTCTAATATAAAGAATATCTTTATTCTAATATTTTGTCAATTTTTTTATGAGCACTCTTACTGTTAGTAGCAATTTGTATTACTTGATCTGCACTAACCTATTCAATTATTCTCTCTAATCCTTACTCGATGTAATTGGCGTTATTTACATGTAATGATGTACCTATTGACTTTATAAATGCTAATATGCCTTTGCACTACACCGTAAATTTTATTATGGACATTTTTGTTGGGCCTGTCCATCCATTACACATGATGGTTACCCTGTAAGTATCCCAATGACGCTTTCGACTATTTATCCAATCATTTATCTTTGTTACCTCTTCATTCAAATACTTTCCATAGATCTTCCTTCTTGTTGGGGGGTTTTTGATTGTTTCCCTCTCTTTGAGTGATAACTGCAAATATAGTTTTTAAAGGCGCAAGACGCACTAAGGCACAAAAGGGTCTTGGAGCCTAGGTGCAAGGCACAGAAGCAAGGTGCGTGCCTGAGTAAAGTAAGACGCATATTACATAAAAATTATTAAAATATTTATAATACCTTGAAATTAAATATGTAAAAATCATAACTAAGAACTCTATTAAAACAGTCAATGTTACTATAATTTACAATTATCAAAAGGAATAATCATCTAAAATATCAATAGTCCAAGTTTCCATTTTCAAATTCAATACATTAATATTACTTGAAAAAGCAAAAATTAAAGCTTGTAGAAAAAGATCAACTAATTGCAATATAAGACAACAAGCATCCAAAAAGCAAAGCATAGATTGCAGTTACAAGTTTCAACATTTAAATTATATTATAATACAACTCAAAGACAAAAGTATCAATGCATAATATTCACATTCACAACTCAAAGACAAAAGTATCAATGCATAATATTCACATTCTCATCACATAAAAGTAAAGTACTATAGTATAATTTTAAAATTCATCATCTTCTTCAAGTGCAACATCCTCTCTCTGATCATTATCATTAAACTTGTAGTTTTCAACATCTTCTTCTTCAAATTCTTCTAAATTCGCTTCATGTACTGAAGAAGGCGACAAAGCAAGTCTTGAAATACTTAGTAATGAAGATGTCATTGATCTTTTAGGTCGACTTGGCTCCCCAATTTTAGCAGCTCTAGCTACATCGCCCCAAGTTAAAGAATCATCATCAAATACATACTCATCTTCTGCATCTAATTCTCCTTCAATCTTCCCTGTCAACCATTCATTTCTTTCATTAATATCTTTTAAAGAAATTGAGTCAATGGTGTCATGAGAATTATACCTCCTTCTTAGTGCTCTGTTGTACTTGATGAATACTAAATCTTTCAATTGAGCTTGTTCTAATCTACTCCTTTTACTATGAAGCTATCAAAGTTCAAAAAATCAAAATGATATATAAGTGTAAAGTATAGAATATAAAATTTTAATTTTAAACTAAAACTATGAAGCCATCTATCGATATTAAAATAGGGTCACTAACATTTTCAAATAGGCTCCAATTTCTTTAACAACCACAGGCACAACATGTAAGGCTAAGAACCTTGATAGCAAGATTTTGCAAATTTTTGGCAGACGAACCATAAGAAATCAACCATTCAACTGTTAAAAAAATTATATAAGTATAAATTTCTTCGAAGATCTAAATAATAAACAATAAGCTAAAATAGAATAATATCATATATACCCGAAGCCATTGTAGTTTTATTCTTAATGACCATGATTTTTCTAAAAATCCCCTTAGCTCTCCTATACAGTGGTAATTCATTCATGATTTTGTCTTGAACTTCACCATCTAGAACTAATCTTGCTATGCAGTTGTATAATCCATCAATGATTTCTTCATCCATTGCAATACTCGGATTTGAATAAAAAAAATTATGGGTTAAAATAATACCCAGCTGCATGTAAAGGGTGATGGAGTTGAATGTCCCACCTTCTATCAATGATTTCATAAGCTTCTTTGTATTTTTCTTCATTGTTTTTGAAGGTGTTGGCAATTGCTTCTTTGGCTCTATCCATGAATTCATAAATATAACCTATAGGGTTTTTCTTTTCACCACCCACTAATTGTAGCACATGGATAAAGGGGCTAGTTACCTTAAGGGTATGCATCACACGGTTCCAAAAGGTCTTCAGAAGTAAATATCTTTCATAAATTATTTTTTTGCTTGTGAATATTGGAAAGTGTGATGAAAGTAGTTGCAAATCTGGTTTTAGCAGGCCTAAGCAACTCCTTTAGCCCTGTGTATTGCCTCATCATGTTTAATACTCCCGTGTGGTTGTATATGTAATCACTTACAGTCACTGCTTGCTTCATTGTTTGGTTGAAGATAGACAACTTCCATATAACTTCTAGCATCAAGTCTATACAATGGGCAGCGCATGGTGATTAATACAAATGAGGATATTTGGCTTCTAACCACCTCCCTAAAAAACATATATGAAAATGCATATAATTGCTTAGAATATATAAGATAAATCAAGACTTAATAAATAAAGATCGATAACAATAAAATGAGGTATTTATTCTTAAGCATTATTTGTGACCACTTGGACTACGTCGACTGATCCGGTTTTCTGAATAAACTTATTAAGTAATTCAAACATCTTCTCCCCACTCTTCACAAAGGAAGAAGCATCTACAGACTCCACAAACATTGTCCCCCTAGGATAATTTACTAGAAAATTGATTAATGTTATCTCTCTCTCTCTCTCTCTCTCTCT
>JAYJMB010072906.1:0-33280 GCA_036873735.1 Pouteria campechiana | reverse complement strand
TCCACAAACATTGTCCCCCTAGGATAATTTACTAGAAAATTGATTAATGTTATCTCTCTCTCTCTCTCTCTCTCTCTCTCTCTCTTTCTTGCCTTTTTACCCATCTGCCATAATAGAATATCCATATTTTACCCATTCCTCTTCATAACTCTTCATGAATTTTCATGTATGTTCTTTTTCATCCTTCAATAGAGAAACCCTTACTTCATGATAACTAGGGGGTTTTATTTCAGGACTATACTGCCCAATTGTTTCTATTGCTGTAGCAAAACTGTCATATTTGACAGCATTAAATGGAATCCTAGCATCATACATCCATCGTGCAAATTGTTTACATGCATGTTCTCTTACTTTTTTGTAAGCATCACTAATAGTGGTTTGCTTTTTCTTTTCTGCCTTCTTTTGCTCCACCACTTTCTTAGGATCGGGTGTAAAATATGTATCCATTGGTCCCGTTTGTTTTGGTTTCTTCAATTGAGGACCCACTCCACTATTTCCACTTGATGCAGCTAATTTTTTCCCAAGACTATTTTGCTTCTATTATATCAACCTTTTCATCATCCTCACTAAACACATTTATATCAAAATCTGGAATTAGATTCATTTGCTCATTCTTATCCTTTTTTGGACATGTATGCTCTAAGTTCTTCTCTCACATGTTCAAGGCATCTCTTACAAGAAGCTGCATGTCTAAAAGCTCCAACTAAATGTTATTTAGCCCTGTAAATTTCACCTTTTGTCACTTTTTCACCAAATATATAAGTGACTGAATTCACATATCGAGGATTCTCCAACCAAGCAAAGTCTTTTTTTGTGTTTCTCATGGTGAATTCTACGAAATACAAATCAAGAATTCTTCTCTTAAAAAAAAACATCAATATATAGTCAATGAAGGCAACAATAAAAAGACATTTTATACAAATATAAACTAGTTGTAACAATAAAAATATTAATAGGCATTAAAAATAAATTAAACAAAAAAAAATCGAAGGCTCGCATTTGTTGCTGGCCAATAAAGACAGCAATCGAAGGTCGGTAGATAGGAAAACAGGGGTAAAAAAATTGCATTCCATTATTGCAAAAAAAAAAAAAGATTGTAGCACATAAGAATGAGAGGGAAAAATAGGAGAAAAAAAGGATGGTGAGAAGATATTGAAAAAAAAACAAAAAAGGAAGAAACGAAAAAAAATAGCAAAAAGATACTTACCTGCGAGCTGGATCGAGTCGATGGAGTGTTCTTCTTCCCTGATTCTTGCAGCTAGCGATGGAGGATGACATGATTTTTTTTGTTTTTTTAAGCTTTTTCTCTTGCATTGATTTGTTGGTGCAATTCGTCAGAATGAGAGAGAATAGTGTTTCGAAGGGGGGAAGAGATGTAACAGTTGAAAGGGGCAATATTTTTTTTTTATCTATTTTTTTAAGTTGAATCTTCGGTTTGATAAGGCGCTCAAGGTGCACTTAAGCACGCTTGAAGTGCACCCGAATCAAATCGCCTCGCCTGGACTTATTTAGGCACAGACCCTGCGCCTGTGTGCGCCTTGTGCCTAGGTGCAAGCCTAGGTGCGCCTTTGACAACAATGGTTGCAAAGTTCTTAAATGCGATTATATCTATTACATGTGCCGGAATTGTAATGTAGGAAAAAACACTTGAATCTAAATCTTTCAAGCTGGGAAATACTGTCCCTTCCCTCATATAATTTAGGTTTAGCCACTTTTATATTCTTTCTACGTCCAAAATATCCCATAATTCCACCCATGACACCACCCCACTATCTCCACCACCCTAGTTAGTACCACCAGCATCCTTAATAGACCCAACAACTGTTGGCTTATTACTCTCTAATTTGTTTATTTGCTCTGCTTCCCATTACTCAATTTTAGATGCATGTATAACTCTTCTTGTCATGATCAGTGTTCCAATTATCGATGATATTATCGTGTCGATAATATAGTTTTAGCCTCCCAGTGACAAAAACATCCATTAAAAATCGATATCTCGCATTTTATCGATAAAATATCAATATTATCGATAAAATAATTGATAATATTGATATTTCTGGTAAAACAAGGATAATATCGATTTTTAATGGACGGCCGCTGTGAGTTGTGGAAACCCCCTCCAAACCCTTTTTTTCTTCTTCTTTCCCTCATTTCTACATTCTACTACCAAAAATAAATGATCCATTATCAATTTTGCGTGAGAAAAACTCTATTTTCATGATCAAAATCACATTTTTCGAATCGGACGTTCGGAAACTGTGTGGGTATGAAAATGCATTTTTTCACTGTTTTTGATGTTTATTTTGTTCAAAATCATGTGATTCATACTTTCATTGCATTAAAATGTTGATTTAAACATATTTGCACAACCATATCCGTTAGATTTGGGTAGATTGAAGATGAACATGCAAGTTGGGGAAAATTCCCAAATCATTTGATTCATCCCAAATTAGTCACTGTTTACGAATGAAAACACAAATTAAACATAAGATTTGTTGAAAAATACATATTTTCAGCAAAAAATTATTATTATTATTTTTTGTAAAATTGTGAATTTTGGTGGTAAACCCTAAAACTATATTTCGTTAAAAAATTAGTATTTTGGGTCATGATAAATGCAATTTAGTTAGTCGTTTTAAGTAAGGTTTTATCTGGAAATAAATTTTTTATTTTTTTATAATTTAATATTAATTACAAATATTTTGCCAAATTATGAAAAATAAAATTATTTTTTAAATTTGCAAATATGTTTCTTGATTGGTTTTAAATGCCTAGTGTCTTTTTTAGACATTGTTGGATGCATACATTTTGAAGATTTGCATGTTGAAGAGTGTTCAAGTCTTTCTCATGCATTGCTTCTGTCAACCTATATATATTTCTCATGTGCTGATTCATTATTTATATAATGGTGGATTTTTTAATTCAATTTTTTACCTAGATTGTGTGTTTATATTTATCATAATTTATTACAAAGTTTCAGTGAAAATCTCTCAAATTTTCTATATTTTTCTATTTTTTCTATTTTACCAATAAAGTTCCTGTAAAAAATGATAACATCATTTTTTCAAGCCACTGGTAAATATGTATTTATCGATAATACAGATAATCGTCATCATCATTTTCTTCTCCATCGTCTTCATCATCAACATCCGTAGAAATGAAAACCCATATAACTTTTAAGAAATATTTCTTTGATTTTGTTTTCTTGATTCCTTATAACTCACCCTTGCTACTAAAAGTCCTTTCATCATCTTTCTGACTTCGGGAGGTACTTTTGGATAATTCTTCACATTTTTATACTCTCTAGCTTAATGTTTCTTTAATCGAGTAACGTCCTTGAGCATTAGTTTTTTTATCGCAATAATTATATTCTGCCTCATTTCGATATCCTTCCACTGGTTTATCATGATCCCAAGCCATATCTTCCGGTTTTATTTTACTACTCTTTTTGGAATTAGACATACTAAACCAGAAATGAAGACATTAACAAATATCATAAATCTATCATTTGTTTTTAAACTGTAAATAATTATTATTACAAGCTATTTAAGTAAACAAAATGGTTAAAATATACTTTATGTTGCGAAAAACATATACAAAGCTTTTTTTTGGGATAAATTAAGTTTGTAAAAAATTTTCAAATACTGAAATTCTATCTCCAAACTTTATAAGCTAAAATTGAGGCTATAGATAATTATATTATATAATATTAAATTAAAAATTACTAAATATTTATTTATAAAATAATTTACAAAAATATAAATATTGTACATTTTTTAACCATCTAAAAATGTCCAAATCATTTCACATATTTTTTGCAAGCAACATGTGATATTTAAAGCAAATAAAACAAAAGAAAATAAATTAAAAAATCTATTTTTCTGAAACCAAATGTATTTTCGTCCTTTAAAAATGAAAAAAAAAGCATAAATGAGTTTTAACTTTCACAGCTGCCGATTGATCCCCCTTCTCACAATTTTGAAGCTGGGAGATCACGCTTAAATCGAGTTTCCGAAGGTGAAGACAAAGATCCAAATCTGCACTTTAGTTGTCAGCTAGGGATCTTTACCCAAAAGCAAAATTGATGCATTTTTATCTTGGAATCCACCTTAAACCTCATTGAAAATGAGTTTCGAACTTTCTAGGGAAGATTTTGAAATCGAGAAACTCATGTGGAAGGAGATCCCAGTAATTTTCGAGAAACCCACCACGCTATCCGATTTTTGTGCACAAATCAGAAGCTTAAATTTGTGTTTTGTTGGAAAAATCGATAATGGAGGCGTCGAAAATGCCTTTTAAAGCCTTTGGGAGTGCTTTTGGGAAGATAGAAACGGATTTATAGAGGAATCCCTATTGTATTTTACGCTTTCAGCATTATCTCAAGATTTCACAAAAATTTCAAGAAAATGATGATATTCGAGATATTTAAATTAATCTTGAGATAATGGAGAAGATTTGAGATTTTGGAGATAATTTGGAAATTATCTTCTAATCTACGAAATTACCAACTTTCCATGGTGAGAACATCTCGCTAGATGGGAGAAACGAAATTTTCGGTGATAATTTCCCCGGAAATTTTTATATTGCATTCATTGTTCCAAATTGCCAACTTGCTATTTGTAACAACGGACTTCAAATTTAATATAAGGGCCAAATTTTCATCAAACTTTCAATGATCTAGATGGCTTCAAGTTGAATTCCACATTAGACAATTCAATTACCCCAAGATAGGGCTTCTCGATCATGGGATCCCAATCAATCATACGACATGATAGCCTAAAAATCAACGACCAACTTTCAAACAGAAAACCATAGTCTATCCCCTGCTCTTCACTGCAGTTGTTTGTGAAGTTGCTTAACCGAGAGACTAGAAATCAAACTGTCTTGCTCTAGTTGTCCATCAATAATATATAACCACCCTCAAACCGCTATAGGTATGCCTAATCTATGTTGGGAGTTCCATGTCCAACACAAGTAGCAATGAGATAGACTGGCCTACCACTGAAGTTGGTCTTAGCTATCAGAAAAGACTATCCCCCACCGTCATCCTGCCATGATCACCCCTCCATGATCACCATCTGATCTTTAATCATGGTCAAAATTCACATCCAACCGGAAGGTCATTCAAGGGTAGTTCAACAAGCAAACCTAAGTTCTAATGTCCCCACTGGGTGTAGCTACAAACTTCCATACTAAATCCTTCGCACCATGACAAGACTGAGCAAGGAGGGAGTTGGAAATGTACCATTGCTTATTGAAATGCACTCCATCTTCTGAACAGACTTAGATGAGCATCAAGTTGAAGTTGCTCTGAAAATGGTGAAAACTGGGGCTCCATTTGTCTCTCTATTGTCTGTTGGGGTACAATAATGTGTTGAAATTCCAATGCTAATCACTAGCCTCCACCTCTCCAAACTTTTTGAGCAGTGGAAAGTATTGAGTTGGTAATCTGGCTGCCTAGCTCTCAACACCCTCTGGACAGACTTCCAACCTCAAACGGGAGAAATTCAAAAGTTTCCTCGCCCCACTCATAGACTTGAATAATAGCTTTTGTTTAATCAAATTTACACTCTTTGCGGCGCAGAGAGGAGAAGCCAAAAGGAACATTGGTCCTCCAACTTACAAACTATAGCTGTCACGACCAGGACCCAAAAATAGCATAATTAGATACCATTCCCAAATTCAGGGGTGATTATATCCAAGATCTATCACACTAGAAATGAATGATAACCACAAAAGCAACCACAATAATTCACAAATAAAGGGGAATGTTTAAATACAATACAATCCACTAACAAAGTCAAGTACAATCCTTTAATTTTAAAAATAGAAATACAACAATTGTTCTCAAAACCACTCTCATAGAAAACTTTCCCACATCTATCCCCATGCCACGACTAATGCCTCCATGAGCGACATTTTCTATAAAAAAAAATATTGGGGTAAGTCATAGTAACTTAGTAAGTAAAATAGATGTAGCTAACACATGTGATAAAATACTAGTCACTCCATACCACATGTTACAATTTGTCTGGTTTGACAGATCATGACATCAATCTAAGGAGATACATCTCATCCCTTTCATGCTGCTTAATCAAACCTCACTATCTAACCATTATCTCATAAGATCAATGCCTCAAATCATATCCTAACTGGTTTGTCAGACTATAACATCGGTCTAGGGAGATACCTTACATCCCTTACATGTTGCTCATCAAACCTCATGATCTGGCCATCATACCAACATATCAATACCTCAGATCATAACCTATTTGGTTTAGTGGATCACACAACATTAGATCGAGGGAGTTAAATCACATCCCTTCACATCTGTTTACTCAAACCTCATGATTTGACTATTATTTCAATAATTTGACCTTTCCATTGGATCTAGAACGTCTAAAAACCTGAAAATTAACTATTAGATATTCAAATTGGAGATCAGATGGCCCACATACATAAAAACAATCTTGACCCGAATTGGCAATAGGGCGCCAACACTGGCGTGCTTGGGGCGCAGTCGATGCAACTTGTCTACGTTGGGCACTTGCGTTGTTGGGCTATTTGCCCACTTGGGCTCGCTGACCACCTAGATTCATTAGCTGGGCTTAGCTCACTAGGCACTGCCCCTGGAGGCCCTGCTTCCTCCAATTGCCGCCATCTAGGCCGTTTGAGCTCTCCTGGCACTAGGCTCTAGAGCCTGGTCCACTAGGAGCTAGGCTCCGGCCAATGCATCGGGCTTTGGCCTGGGTTGGTCTAGAAAAATTCTAGGCAGCATTGCTGTCAGATTTGGGGGACTTTTCATACCATTATTTTCTAGCATCCGAATTTTTCAAAATATAATTCTTTTATTAAGATTTTTCAACTTTTCAACTTTCGAAATTATTCCTTAAAATGACAATGAAATGTTTTGATCATCTAGTGTAGTCCATATGCAGTCTACCGTCCAAAATCTCTAGATCTAATGAATTTCCCATTTCCTGCAAATCATTAAATTTAACCATTCAAATAAAATCAATTAAACCCTAAATTGCTACCTTAGGGTAATATCATTATTTAGAAAGCATCCAATGGTTCAGATCTTATACATGGGTTGGTGTGTGTGGACAGCACCCATGCACAACGTTCTTTCTTCCTCTTTTTTTATTATAATTGCATACATACATATCATTTGATAAATTGGAATCATAGAATGTATTCTACACCATGAGAGCTTCATTTCAAAAGATATATGTGATATTAAACGGACAAGAATATTTCATCATTTAAACAGTCATTCCATATCAAAATTCTACCAAAATCATAAGGTACATGAACACACAAAAACCAAACACATTCAATAGATCTGATCCTTAAAATAATATGCACATTAATCGGAATAATTGTGTTTTCAAATCACTAAAAACGAATTTTATATCATTTATTCCGGTATATTTGCACAATACGTATATTCACATACATTTCTGCTAAACCACATCATATATGCATCCAAATAAAGATCCAATCCAGTGTTTTTTTATCACATATATGACGTAGATATATCTATCTATTGACCTATCTAAAGATCCACTAAGGAAAACAGCTAAACGATTGGCAACAGAGTCCTGCCTCTACAAAATGCTCTCACTACTCATGTTTTTTTCTCTCTCTCTCTCTCTCTCTCTCCCTCTCTCCCTCTCTCCCTCACACGCTGCCTCCCCATTAATCGATATAAGGTAGCTGCTAACATCCCAACGGCCACATTAAAACCACGCATGCATCTGAATAAAAACAAGGCATGCATCGAAAGCAAGGAGGAAAAATGTGTTTTTGTACACATGGAGACTACTCACTACAAGATATCACAATAGCTATCTAGAAGCTAATTTACCATATCTTCTACAATTCAATAGCCACCAATGGAAAGGAACTTTGTGATCGTTATTGTAACTTGATGCTAGAAGATGATCGGGAATTCAACAGTAATGGGAACTTGCTTCACTGAAGTGGATTTTTCAAACTGTTGGAGATTGACAAAAATCAGGGACCTGAAGTGGGTTTATTTGGATCAAAATCGTCAGAAAAATGACAGCATAAAATAGAGAAATGACATAGTTTTCTGACAGTGTCAGTTGTTGTGATGAGCAGTAAACAGATGCGGTTTAGACCATAGAAGAAATCCTAGCAACAAATGGTCTACGATACCAAAATGATAGAGCTAGATGCTCAAAAAGTGCAGAAATGTGGAATTGGAAGAATAAGATTAAAGAGATGAAAGAAGTGGATAAAGAGAAAGAAGAGATTAGAAGAAGTTAGAGATTAGAGTGTTAGAGAGTCATTGGCCATCGAAAGAGAGGAAAAGGGGGTGAGAAGAAGAAGAAAAGAGTGGACAAAGTAAGAAAAAGTGAGAGGTAAGATAGTTTCATTGTAAATGACTTGGGAGCCAATCCCTATTCCCTTGTGTTGGTCCCATGCAAATGGTAGCTCAAGGGGGGTGAATTGAGCTTTTAAAATTTCTAGCCAAATAAAAATATAGTGCTGAAAAGAATGGAAAGAAATCATGCAGTACACTCACATAAGTATTTTTATAGTGGTTTGGGCCTTCCTTAGTACCTACTCTACTTCTTTGAATTAGTCTCACTACTGCACTCAGGTTCTACCATACTTGATCAGCTCACTTTGATCAATTTACATTCGTTGGTTTTCATGAGCTCACTAACAAACTCTTACAATTGGTTTCTTAAGAGCCAACCAGTAACTCAACAATCACCCAACAAGTCTAACCTACTTGTTGTGATCAATACAAACAAATAGCAAGCCCCTTGCATGCGATACCAGAAAATAGAAATAACTTGTACAAGAATAAATGCCTCTCAGACAAGTAGATTGTACAAAGATTAATGCAGAAATAATAAAGATAAAATAATTAAGAACAGATAATTCAAACTCTAGAAAGTTGTGCTTTTAATGCTTGTATCAGAGTGTTGCTTAGTGGGGTTGAAATCTTTGGAAGAAAACTTTAATGTTGGAGTAAAAGCTCTCTTGATTACTAATCTTCCTTCTCTTACTTCTTAAACATCCTCTGTTTACTTTTTTTATACTGATATTTAAAATCTAGTTGTTGTAGAGGACAATGCTCATTAAATGCGAGCAAACAATTTGAAATTTTTGACCGTTAAGAGTGTTCCCGCGACTTCAAAACATTTGAAGTAAAGACTTCAGTACATCTGAAATGGCGGAGAACTCTGCGGATGGGTGCTTCTTTGGAAATTCTGAAGTGTTTGCTGTTTTGGAGTTGCTGCTACTTTAGAACATCTGAAGCAACACTTCTGAACCTCTCAAGTGACGGAAGTTTGCGAGTTGCACTCGTCGTGAACCACTTGAATTGGCACGTTTATAACAGTGCTTCAACACATCTGAAGTAAGGTTCAGATCATTTGAAGCGGGGATTTCTTAGCCATTTGCCTACATGCTTCAGCTCTTCTAAAATGCGTTGCATACATCCTTTAGCATGTTTGAAGTAATACTTCAGCATGTCTAAAGTGTTGTTAACATTTCAACACAAAGGCTTTGTGCCTTAGCACCTCTGATGCTCACTTCTACGTGCTTCAGCATCTCTGATGCTCACTTCTACATGCTTCAACACCTTTGGAGCTGTTCTTTGTAACATCTGAAGTAGTTTTGACATTTGAACTTTGACATCTATTTGTATTTACTTCAGCAACATACTTCACCACATTTGAAGTACCTCTGAAGTTACTTTGAAGCTCTCTTTTGATGCCAGATTCTTCCATCACTTGTAGTTTGGCCTCTGAAGCTTGAGTGCAACGTTTGAAACACCTCAGAAGTTATTTTAGACTTAGTTTATGTGACTATAGCCTTTATTTTTCAGACTTTTTGAACTTCTTCATATTCTGAGTTTGTTCCTCATGATTTCAGACGTGTCCCACTACATCTGAAATGTTCTTCTTAGTTCAGAAACATCTTTCTTGAGCATTTACAAGTTTCTTCCTTTGATAATTGATTGTGGTGGATTTTGTCTTTAATATGAACTTGAACATGCTGTCCACACATCTGAAGTTACTTCCCTTAATCGATTTCATAAGTTTCTCACTATACTCTTGGGAACATAATTGTCAATAGTTTAACCATTTACTCACATGCTTGCTTATCATCAAAACTCAGCTGGTTAATCGTATTCATCATCAAAATCAAACTAAGCAAAAAGGGTTAGGATCAACACCTTGCTTCATGGCTTTTGTATATGGAATTCCATCTCTACACAAAAGGGGTCCAATCTTTTCTAAGACAAACGTTGTGGGGGGGAAGTAAACAATGGGTTTTACATAAGCCATAGAGCACATACTACATAATCCATAACCCTAAATACCACTGTAAACCTAATGCTATCACATTAGTTGATTCTCAAATACAAGGGGTTATTGGATTCATATATTACTAGGTTTGAGGATGTATCCTTAAATGTAACTGATTAACCTACCCAAGCCTTATTTGATTGCTTCATTAGTAAGCTAAAATCATAGATTAAGTATGAAGTGGAAAGGCACCAACCATAGTCCTTCATGCCATGAAAATTGTCCATTTGGTGAAAGATAAAATCATGGCCCACTACAAAGGATGGAAAGCCCTCATTCAATAGAAACTGCTGGGGCTTCCAAATGAGATAGTGGTCTTAATCCTCTAATCAACATTGGACATTTAACTACCTTGACTCTTAACACAAACTCACCAATGAGTCAAGGGTGAAAGGGTCCTATGTTAAATGTTGAGAGAAATGGTTTGTCATTAATTGGTGTTCTAAACATTGCGTTATTATGATCGAGTCTGATGATGAGGTGTAACCTAACACAAACTCATTGCAAGTCATTCATGGTGGTTCCAAATGAATCTTGAAACTAAAGGGCTACATTGGACCCCAAAGGGTTGCTGGTTTGGATAATAGTGGAATAGTGGGAGCGTCGGAAACTTAATTACTGAGCATTCGGCCGAATGTATTAACCATCCCATTAAGAAGGTTCCATACTTTTAGGTTCAGGTGACAAACAACATTAAACCTTCCAGTTCAAAAGTATGAGGTGGATCTCTACCTCTTTTAGTCATTTGGATTTAATGTTGTTTTTAGTTATCATGGCTGGGGAGTTTGGGGGATGTGAATTGTAATTGGAAGGACTTACCCATGATTTGGCTAACTGGTTACTATAGAGGGAAAATCAATAGGTGGCTTTGTTTCTTTTCATCTGTTTGTTTGGATTGAGTGGGAGACGATCTTTTTTTCCATGGTTCCTTTAGATTATTGATTAAGTTGTTGGAGTATTTTTGAATTTTGCATAGGTACAATGGTTGAATGGATTACAGGATGAGTATGCCAATGTTTTTGCTGAGCTTCAAGGGTTCTCATTAGTTCACTTTGTTGACCACAAGATTGGTCTTGCTCCTAGGGCTTCTCATGTGAATGTTTCCCCCTCTTGTTATCATCATGCTCAAAAGTATGAAATTGAGCTTATAGTTGATAATTTGATTTTGCATGGTTATACTCCATTCAGTCTGAGTTTTTTTTTTCTTCACCTGTACTTCTTATAAAAACGAAGGATGGTACATGGATTTTTGTGTGGATTATTGTTATGATCCAACTTATGGATTTGAGAATTGGAGAAGTTTGGGGTGAATATGAGAGTAAGAAAGGAAGAGGATAAGTGAAAGGTGAAGATGAAAAGAATTAGCTTGGAGTGAAGAAGAAGGTTGGAAGATAGTTGATAGATCTAGAATTAGAGAATGGAGATGAAGAAGAGATGAAGAAGAAGAAGATGAAGATTGGAGAGAAGTGTAAATGAGTGTAGATGTGGGTCCCGATGAATGCCAAGAATATGAGAATAATAAACACAAGAATACAAGAAAGCACAAGGATATTTATAGTAGTTCGGTCCAATCCTTAGCACTTCACTCTCCAAGGTTCCCCAAGCTTGGATTCCTAAGTTTCAGGGAACTTATACAACACAGTTGACCATACCGTCTTCTAAATTCTAGTTATAGGGGGCTTAACAAATTACAATCATAAGAGTGGTGGGGAGAATCTCTCCACTTACTCAATAAAATAGGGTATCCAATTTTACAATACTCAACAAAAGTAAAGAAATTAATGTATCTTGTTAGACAAATTTACAATAAGCACAAAGACAATCTCAAATGAAATAAAAAAATGAAAAACCTGATTTGAGATTGTGCAGTGCTCTTCTTGAGACATTGAGAAAGTTGAGGACTTGAGAAAAATTGTTGAAGATGTGAGCTTTTGAGTTCTTGAAAGTTATAACCACTTAGAATTACTTCATTAATTTGTAATTTTTGATTTTGAGCTCCTTACGTAGCTTGGCTTTGAAATTCAGTTGTTGGGGAGTTGTTGCACTCTTGACGTTTGAATTTTTTTGGCTGTTATTTCTTTCCTGGACTGTTGGTTGATGCTTATTTGACTGAGCCTTAGTAGCAACTTGAGTAGATTGAATTTTGGTACTGAGCTTGTAATAGCTAGTTGCTCTGTGACCTCGATTGCACACTTCAATTGACTGAACTAATCAACTGAGCTTCAGTCGAATACTTGAGTAGCTTATCTTCTGCTATTGAAGGTGATCTACAGAACTTCAACTCTCTGAAAGGTCATTTGATCATCTCTGTTGATTGAGCTCATTGACTATGTCTCAGTCGAAGTAGAGTTTCATTGAACTCATAAGTAGGTATATTAGCAGGTTGGTATCCATAAAAGAGGCAAGCAATTTTAAGGGCTTTGAAAATTAAAGGGATGAATTCCAAGGATCTAACGTTGGCTTAGATTTTTGTAATGTCAATCTTAGAGTTTTGGTGGCATCATACCATCTCTATTGCAGCTAAGAAATATCAATTACCTTTTATTGCTGCATGATTTTTATTAGGTGATCCATTTCTAGAGTAAAAAGAATTGATAGAAAAGGTTGCTTTGGTTGCAAATAAGTTGTAGGATGATAGACTTGATGAGATTGTTGGTGATTTGGATATGGTGGAAAATTAAGCACTGAGAAAATTGAAAATTTAGAAGATTAGAAGAGAAAGATGATCGAGTTCATTACGATAGTGAATTTATTTTGTAAGTGAGACAACAAATTGTTAAGAGATATCAAGGGAAAAATGAAGAACTTGTTAACCAAGATCTATATTATGTTCATTAATGAACAATTTGAATTCTACAAAGCGCATGAAAAAGATTAAGGAGAAAACAATCTATGGTATGTTCATTAATGAACAATTTGAATCTTACAAAGCACATGAAAAAGATTAAGGAGAAAAGGATCAAGTGGACTTTTATGAAGTATTGTCCAACAAATTATACACTAGTTCGACATGTTATATTGCATCATTGGCACCTAAGTTGGGGAAAATATGTTACAAAATTAGAGAATTGTCAAAATCAACATCAAAACTCAAGAAAAAGTTACCTCCAATTGGGGAAGAATGATGGAGAGTGCCATAAGTTGATGAATATGAAGTGGGGTTTATTTATTTTGCATATTTTTAGGGATATTTTAATAATAATAGAAATATAAATAATGAACTGGTTAATATTTCAAATTTAGTAGTACCATAAAAGGGTTATTTTAGGTATTTGGGAACTATTGTTCAAGAAAGTGGAGAAATTGATGGGCATATTACATAGAATTCAAACTAAGCTGTAGAAATCACGCTATGCCTTTTGAATTTTATGTGATCACAGAATGTCAATTAAATTAAAGGGAAAATTTTGCAAGACAACTATAAGACTAGCTATGCTTTATGGGTTAGAATGTTAGGTAGTTAAAGAGCAACATATATGTGAAATGATTGTAATTGAAAGGAGAATGTTGAGATGCATGAGCAGTAAAATAATAAAGATAAAATTAAAAATGAAAATTCGAGATACTTTAAAAGTAGAATCAATAAGTAATAAAATGAGGGGAAGTATACTTAGGTGGTTTGGTTATAGGAAATTGAGATAAAAAATTAGACCAATTATGGGGAATGAATTTGTTAACATAGAAAGCTATAAGAGAACTTGAGGAAGGCCAAAATGAATATGGTTAGTGGTAATAAGGAAAGATATGAAAATGCTTGAGCTTATTGAGGACATATTTCAAGAAAATAAATAGAAAAAAGGTAGAAAACTGCCCATGCTTATGAGGTGGAGTGTTAGGTATTGTAGTAGTAGTATGCAAATACAGTATGCATAGAAAGTTGAGGTGCATGAATGGCATGGTCACAAAAACTAGGAACATAAATGAGTCATTAAATGGACTGTCTATCAGGGCTTAATAGTAGTATATTAGACACCACAGTAATACACATTTTGTGGTTTTTTCTACAAAAAGAGAGAGGGTAGCATTTGTAGTAGAAAAATGAGGAAAGATGTATAAAACTAGTTTGGTTGTATGAAATGGTGACTAACAACTAAGGTTAGGACTTGTTCACTCGAAGTGTTGATTTTGATAAATAAAAAAATCATTAAGAAAATTAAAATGTTTATTAAACTAATTTAAAGGATCATCTATTCAGAGTATCCATCAATTTAAAGAATCATCTATTCAAAGCTAAAGGTAAAATCAAAGAATATCAGGTCTAAGCACCGTTAGAGAACTCAAGAAATACCAAGAATTGACCTGCATGATGATAAGTTCACAGAGCAGAAATAGTCAATCATTCTTAGAAATAGTTGACCGACTGGGGTGTCTAATTGATCTAGTGGAACGAGCAAACACTTTACAGTTTTCTGAATATATGACTAGTCGATCTGTGGAACGGTAGAATACTTCGGAGTTCTAGGATTCAAGAATAGTTGACTCTTATGAAGGACCAGGCAACTTGATATAGACTGGAAGATGGGACTAATCAATTAGAGGTATGAAGAAGCATGCTAGATTTTTTAGTGACCCTCACTAGACTAGACAACTGGTGGAAGGGACTGGTTGACTGCCTTTTCACTGACAACGTGGCTAGATCAACATGCAACCTTTGTTAAACAAATGACTCTTTTACTTTTTCAACTGTTGGGTGTCTGAAAAGCTAACGTAGCCCCTCTAATGGCTATATTTTAATGATCTATAAAAAGGGGAGAGCATCGAATTCAAAAGCAATTTTTATGCACTTTTTGAGAGAGTTATCTAGAGCATTTAAGTTTCGACTTTCAAACAAGGTATTCAAAGCTTGGTCTTCAACAGCATTAAAGAGATACTCTAGTGCTTAAACTTCTTAAAAGCTTGAAGTTTACCAGTGAGATTTGTTGTTTTAATCAACCTGTTAAGGAGCACTTGTTCTTTCCATGTGCTCTCTTTGTATTCCTTAGTGAAAGAGTTCTTTGGACCAAGAAGAGAGAGGCTGAAAAGGCAAGAATCTTGTTCAGTTACACCAGTTGCTGAAAATCCCCTTGGAGCTTAGAATCTAGAAGATGGTGGACTATGTTGGCTGTGAAAAATTCCCTAGGGCTTGGGAATCCAGAAGATAGATAGGGGTAATTGTGGTATTGGTGGAACCCAAGATTGCTGATTTTCGATTGTAGGGTTGGGCTGAACCGTTATAAATCTTTTCTCTAGGTGCTATACTTTTTCTAATTTTATATTTTTCACTTGCATCTTATTTTTACTTTCCTACCATCTTTGGGTTTATTTTTTGAACAACAATCTCACTGCCCCTTTTGAGTGCTTGCTGTTGTACATGGGTTAACAGGAAAAAGTTGATATAATTCAAAAACTTTGAGAGGAACAGGGAATTTCAACAAGAGATGAGTTGAGGTGGTGAATCGGACTTGAAACTCTTGGTTTAATTGTAGAAATGGCCCATGAGAAGGTAGGACTGTAGGACATCATTACAAGTTCGCATAGCTTACCCCTAGTAATTGGGTATGGCTTCAAAACTGCAGATAGATTTCTTTTTGGGAATTGAGCCATTGATGACTATTGCAGTCCAATATATTTATTGTATGAATAATTAACTATGAAAATGTTGGCAAACATTGAAAATGTTGTTCAATGTTTGCCTACATTGAAAATGTTATTCGCATAATATCGTGAATAATCATCCTGAATATTGGTTCTTGAACCTAATCCAAACAAACATGCAAGACTATGCAATTTGAGAATTATTTAAAATTAAAACTCAAAATTTATAGTTTGTTCTACAATGTAATTCAATGTAGAAAGTGAAACCCATTTAATTGTTATTTTCATATATTTAAAGTTAATGTGAGATATAATATTGTATTATTATTTTTATTGCAGCCTACCTAGAAATAATTAAATCATTTGGGTTATGTAGGTTAAGATATTTGGTTTGAAATTTTGGGTTATTTGGATTAGGATAATTCAGTTCGGGCTTTGGGTTGTTTGGTTTGGATTGCCCTCAACCCAAATCGAACTATATTGCTATTCAGTTTGGGTTGAACCCCAATTCCACTACCCAAGACCCAAAAAATGTCAACCCAAGCCATTTAAAATTTGGGTTGTTTGGGTTAACCCAAGCCAAGTTGCACCCTTTGTTTGTAGTTTCCTCTGTTGGTCCATGAAAAACTGCAAAGAGAGGCATTTCTGCAATTACTCTGTGTGAAACCATTAAGATAGGGTGGTTTTCTCTGTTGACTGGAAGAAACCTCTAAGATCGGGGATGTTAGTTTCTGGGCCGGGTGGTTTTCTCATTGACTACGAGAAAGCCAGTAAGAGTGGGGATGTTAGTTCTGGGCAGGGTGGTTTTCTCATCAACTGCAAGAAAGCCAGTAAGAGTGGGGATGTTAGTTTCTGGTCCACTGCCCTTGATGATGGACAGGTAAATTTGTAGTCTAATGGTAGAAGCTGGTTAATTGTCCTTGACTGTTAAGATGCCAAGCTGGTTGAAGATGGTTTATAGTTTTCTTGGTTATCATGTGAGAAACTAAGAGTGGGTTGTTGCTACCATTAATCATGAGAAACCATTAGATTGCATATCTTAGTTCCCTTTCTGACAAGATTTCAGCTTTGTTATTCTTGGGGCTTGCTTTACTTCTTGCGATGATTGTATTAGACTTTCCGAATTAATTTCTAATGTGGAGGAGTTAGTTTGTCCACAAAGTTATGTGTGGAGCCCCGCCAAAACCATGTTGTGATGTATGTTCCATGGACCCACCCAAACAATAAAAGTTGTCAACTGTTATTTTTCCAATGCTGCGATTTCTACCATTGGAATCACACATCATGTTTCAAATTCTCAGATTTACTGGAAAATGCTTATTATCTTTTGTTGCTTTCATTTTCTTTGATTTTTTTTTCTTTTTTCACCTTTTTTGGTTTCTATTGTCCCATCCATCCATCTATGTAGTTGTCCTGCTGAGAAGCAACTTCTACTAATGAAACTGACTCTAAGTCTGTTGCCTCAGTTCCTCCTGGAGATCAAGGTTGGCTATGCAAATTTTGCGAGTGTAAGATGGAAATACTGGAAGCTGTTAATGCCCATATGGGTACTGGCTTTGCTATAAATAGTAACTGGCAGGTTGGTAATTACAATGACAGGAATTATAATTCAAAATTCCCCATCAATGTGCCAATGCAACAACAGTCTTTCACCAACATTGTATGTCCATCTTAGAACTAAGGCAGGCCCACTCATCAGGTGAGGAATAGATGTGTACTCCATTCGACCACATCTTATCATTTTGTTCACTGTCCATTTCATACTACATGAGCAGCCCACCTGATAAATGGACCACCTGTACTACTGGTGCATGTGTTATCTCTTGATCAACATTGATGTTTTCATATTATTATGCCACCTTTGAGGGCCTAATCAATTTCTTATCAAGTTTTGACAAAATCCGGTTCTGGAGTTTCAGTTTTATTTATTCATCTGCACTAATTGTGAAAATTATAATTGAAATCATAATAGGATATTTTTAAGGAGGCAGCTAATGCACCTGATGGTGAGAATACATCTGTTGATCCAGCTGAAGAATGGCCATCTGATGATTCAGAGGATGAGGATTATGACCCAGAAACAAAGGTGGGCAGCCGATCAGAAACTGATGAAGATGCTCTACGTGATGATGCTAGCAACTCAAGTAGCTTATTTTGGTCATCTGGCGAAGCTAGTTCACCAATCAATATCCTGACTGGAGAATTTTCATTGAAATCTAGAAAGAAAGATTTGGATGGTTCAATCATCAGTATTAATTCTGTTGATGGTTTTGATTGTGACATAATGAGCCAACGGAGGCAGCGGAAGGATGTTGACTACAAGAAACTGTATGATGTGAGTGTCGTGAAGCTCTTATTTGTTCATTTGACTGTACAGCATCAATTATCTTGATTCTTGTATGTTCATAAAATTCCCAGCCCCAGCCTACCATTTTGGAGATTTCTTGTTGCATCAGCCGTTGCTTACAAATCATTTATAAACATTCTTTTTTGGGCCAGTAACCAAATGGCCTGGATTTTTCAGATGGGACTTTTTTCCCATTTGCCTCCTTCGGGGCTCACCAGATGAACAGTATGGTTCACAGAAATTGGGCATTTGTGCCTCAGGGAGTATTTCATACATTTGGTCACATATTGAGCAGGATGTTGCTGGTCTTGTTTTCGTTTCCGCCTGGGCACTGCAGTTGATTCATGTTTGGTCTTCCCTAGGAAATGTTTGGAAAGACTGAAAATGAACAAATAAGCGAAGATGAAGACTGGGGCCCTCTTAGAAGAAAGCAAAGAGGAAAAGATCTTGATTCTGGCATTGTTACTGTTGGTGATAATGATGAGTGCAACTGTTTGAACAAACAATTAAGGGTTAAGAAGAAACTACCCAAAGCTTGTAAGGATAGAAAGCCAGTTTTTAGGATTCCACCTAATGCAGTTGAGGTAACTGAAATTCTTACTCTTTGAACTAATTTTCGTGGGTCTCTCTATTCATCTACTTTCATTTGGATAATTGAATTTCAATGTAGCCAAGGTGGAGCTGTTGTAATTAATTGCCAAAGTCAAAGATTGACTGTAACAAATACATGTTCAAACTTCAATAAACCATGAGCCATTAAGTTGCAATAATTAATGTGTATGAACTTTTCTAAAAACAGTGGTCACTTGCCTCTTTTGATCAGTTTTTCTGGTTGCTGATACACCTAACTATTGTGACTGCATCTCCATGTTTCACATGAATACTCTATCAATGATTTTTTTATGTATGCTAATCCTGGGCGATATTAAATTTGTCAAAATTCCTTGGGAAAAGAAAAGAATTAGTCTAGCAAAAATGAATGAATGAAGCTTGACAAATCTACCATAGATGAAATTAAAAGAATTATTAAATGTTGATAGCAACAGATGTTGGAGATCTTTGGATCTTGATAGTACTTTTAAGTTTTTAAACTAAAAGGAAATTTCTCATGAATTCTTGGTTTTTTATTTTCTTTTTCTAGTGTTGAAGGGCACACCTTTTTTATCTGAAAAGCTATGCTTTTGTATTCGATTGTTGTTGCATTTTCATCAATTTGTGACCCTTGTAACTCTTTGCTTGCCTTTCTGAACCCGCCCTCCTCCTCATCTCTCTCTCTTTTGCATCTGTGCACATGTGCCTTTAGATACTTACAATCTTATTTTGACCTAAAAGCACAAATACAAATCATGAGCACAAAGTCGACATGGATATGACCTATTGACTGTCAAAACCCTAAGATAATGAGGGTTGGCCTAGTCCTTGTGATGTAGGACACGATGAGGAAGACTTCAGAAGAAAGAGGTAGATGAGGGGGTGAGAAGGGAAGAAAGGGGAGAAAAATAAATGATTTGAGAAAAGAATAAAAGATGAGAGAAATAGACAAACAATATCAACTCAATTCATTAATAATTGAAGTCTGAAAACATTACATGCTACCCTTATTTATAGAAAATCACGACACAATAAATCCCTAATATAATTGGTATAAATAAAAACACTAAATAAAACAAATAAAATGCTAATCTATGCCATCCAGCAAATTCATCTATGTTTCATTTACTTGATGCATGCATCAAATCCCAAATAAAGTAATTCAATATCTAAATCACTGACTATTCATAAAACAACTAAACCTAATTGATTGTTAAATAATTACTCAATCCCATCTTGAATCATTCTTCTCGGCTTAGAAAAACTCATCCTTGAGTTTTGTAGGGGAGTTCATCCCTGCTTTAGCTTTGTAACATGTCTTTTTTCGTTTTAGTAAAAGTTGATGGCCTAGTCCAATATGTCAAATTGGTGTCTTAATTTTTTACAAACCTTCAGAAAACACCATTTGAATTTTCTCTTTTCTGTGAGTCGAGTGCTTTATGATCTTTGAGTTCCTTATCAGTGGACGCCATACAGATCTGATTTGACGAATTCTTGACCTTTTCCTTATGTGATACCTCTTGAAAATATGCCTCTTCACTTTCAAAGTCAATTCAACCTCTGGAATAAACTTTATCATTTCTTTTTTCAACTCTTCGAGATTTTCAATCTTCTCTGCCATTGAATCTTTTATCATACTCAAATCTTCAACAATCTCAATTTGATCATTAAATAATTCTTGATTAGTAACTTGGTCAATTATTTCTATATGTTTTTCAAGCTTCGCTATGAGTTTTCGAAAATCAAATCTGTGGATTTAATGGTGGACTGTTGATTTTTCTAGTTTCATGATGCAATCACCTCCTTCAGTCGAGCAAATTGTTTGCGTACTTTGACTACAAAGATTTGACTTGAGTTTCTATTATAGTATGAAAATTTCCATTTGATTTTGTACTTAAGCATATGTCATCATGATGATTGATTTTTTCAAAGAGCTTTCTGTAATTTTTTTGAAAATTCAGACTTTTCTTAAATTCAGAAAACTTGAGGTCAAATTGCAAGTTTTCGCTAAGTGGAAAGGTCCTGTTGACAATTTTAAAAACTTGGGATCTGTTTTTTAATTTTCAGAAACAAGGGCCACTTTCGCAAATTTAAAAATTCAAAGGTTCAATCTGTGACAATTCAATGAAGGACTAGTTTGCAATTGTTCCAAGCAACTTTGACAACAGGTATTTAATTTTAAATGGTAAAATAATGATGGCTGTTCAAAAAACTCCACAAAATAACCCTTTACAGTCATCTTCTCCATGAGTCTAGGTTCAACAATGCTTGAAGGTAGACTTTTGAAACAGACCAAGATGCATTTTCTTCCTCTCTTTGCAAGAGAGATGGGTTTCCAGTGAGGGTTTGAACTTGAATGGAAGGCATGACAGTCAACTGAGGCCAGATCCACCAGTCTTGCCAGTCGGTAGTGTAGTTTGGAAATGTTGGTGGCTGATGGGTGACAAAATTGACACTGTGAGCACTTCTGAAATGGTGATGGTAGCCAGAAATGAATGAGACTTCTATTGTGTCAGATCTACTACAGGCAACATCATCAATAATCAAATGTCACTGGATTTGTTAAGGAAGCTTCTTGTTGGGTTCTCCGCCGTTGTGATGGGTTTCTACAGTGGGTGAGGGCAGCAAGAATTCATTGCAGATGCTGTTTGTGATGCGTGAAGGCCAAAATCAATGTGGGAATGTTGGTGTGGAATAAAAAATGTGTAGATTTGTGAATATTGACTTGCAGGAAGATGCAATATCTTCATTAATGGTAGTTATGCACCAGCTACAACAGTCACGAACTCATAGATGCTGCAGATTACATCTTGTACAAGTTCGTGATTTGCCACCCAAATCTTGCTGTTTATTTGGTGCTAGATGGGAGGCAAACAAGCTGCGTATGAATTTGTGTGCTCAATATTGATGGCATGAATAACACTACAATTTGAGACCTAATTCACCCAAAAGTTGATATGCGGGCAACAGGATATGACTCTCAGTGGGCGGCGCTGATTGATTGATGATGCTTCAGTGACGCGTACAAATGTTGATGTAATCATGCAACTAAGACGTCAGGTTTTCTCTAATACCAAATTGATATAGGATTGGATGAGGAATAATTTAGAAGAAAGAGGAAGGTTCTCTTAAGGGAATGAGAAGGAAAGAAACAGGAGAGAAATGATAAGAAGGAAAGAAAAGGGAGAAAAATGAATGATTTAGGGGGGAAGAATAGAAACAAGAGAGAAACAGAGACAATACCAACTTAATTCATCAATAACTCATCAATAATTGAAATCTGAAAACCTAATACATGCTGTCCTTATTAATAGAAAATCCCTGCACAAAATGAATATGAATAAAATTCCTCAATAAAACAAATAAATCTATATTCTAAACTATTCATTATATTGATCTATTTTTTGATTGCTGGATGTATACATCAAATCCCTAACGAAGCAATTAAACATTGAAAACACTCAATATGCATAAAATAACTAGACCTAATTAATTGTTGAATAACTAAATCTTGTCCTACATCACCTTGATGGCCTTTTCAATATGAGGCAGTTTTCTATATTATGTTAGTAATGTAATGACAAAAGTCATGATATCATTGAAAGATATGGCATCACGTTTTTTTTGTTTCCCCGAATAGATGTTCAAAAATCTGCATTACTTTCGACCTTTTCCTGGTTTGTTTCTCAAGTAGTTTAGCAAATCTTTTTTTCCCCAACAAATATCAATTCAAGCTGTCACATGAAATGAAATGAATGCCTCTAGTCATTAGAAATTATTTTATTGCCAAAATGAGAATTCTCTTTGCTACCACCCATTATACCTTTTACTTTACCTACCTAATGTATTCACAAGTAAAATAAATGATGCAAAATGAAAAATCAAGCCATTGCATTGCTTACATAAGTAATTTTGAACTTGGTTCATTTAGAACTTTTGCTAAAGTTTTCTTTTCTTGATACAAAAAACCACAGATCTGGTCAGATTGGCAATAGAAAGTAGATTTCCCAAAAAAATTTCTTTTCTTGGTTAGAAGTGGCCATGGATTTGATTGGCTGCCTTTTCATTTCTTTATCTACAATAAAATTTCAAAACTTATCCAAAGTCATTGGGATGAGTCCTATTTCTTGTTCATTAAGAAGTACTCCCTTAGTCATTTAATTCTCTCTCATTTCTGTCCTACAGAAGCTTCGCCAGGTATTTGCTGAAAATGAGCTTCCTTCAAGAGCAATCAGGGAGCGTCTTTCAAATCAGCTGGGGATTGCATCTGAGAAGGTATTGTGTTTTTTTTTTCACAGTGATGGATTCTTTGTCTTAAACTAGCATTCACACCAGTGTTATCAGAACCGGACTGTCCAGCTGGTGGAACTAGTTCAACCGGGAACTGGTCACATGGCCAGTTCAGTTCAATTTTACAATATTTTAGATTCTAATATTATTAATAGAATAAATGATGAACTAAAATAACGTAGCATTATAGCTAAAGATCTATATATTTAGATTAATATCTATGATTTAGATTTTTCAAAATCATGTTATATTATTTTTTAAAATTTTTTGAATAAATAAATTAAACAATCTGGTTGAACCAAATGGTTGGACTCTCACCTGGACACCTAACTGGTTCAACCACCAGTCCGGTTTTAATAACACTGATTCACACATCATCTATAATGATTGATGCTTGAGGGGTGCAACTAATTCTTGTGTGCATTGGAACATTATGACTTTCTGTCCTAATCATCCATACCGTCCATAGGTTCAATGTTGGTCTCATGGTCTAAAAGACTCTAAACCATGAAATTCACCTGTAAGCTGTTCTTCATTTTAGATTAATCTGTTTCCAAACATGGTTAGTTGTTCTTCAGAAGCATAAGGAGACTACCATAACAAATAGTTGGCCTATCTATTGATACATTCTAATTTTCAATGAACAGTACTGGAGTTCTGTTCCTTAAGCTATTGATCAGTTGCTGGAATTCATCATGTTTCTACACAGTGATTTGTTAAAATGTTTCTGTACCTGTCAGCCCAATTTGATTGTCGAGATATTGTTTAGAGCACTTATTTGTGCTCTAATAGCATCTGGATAATCTTTGTTACGATTTATGAACATATACACACACTAGCAAAGTGTTTTATTTTTGTAGCATTCATTAGCCATTTTGGAATTAAGGACAGAGATGATGATGGATGAGCTAAGGATACCAATTAGAGGGTCAATGAGAGGTGGAAAAGCTTTTCTTTTAATGATAAACAAGCTAAGCATGGCAGTGTCTTCTTCTTGCTCCTTTTACGGGAAGGATCTAAAGGTGAGGTGGTTATGCAGATAAGAATTTCTTAGAGCCAATGATAAACTAATTGAGGGAGGCTTGTTTCCTATTATAGCTATTTTTAAGAATAAAGAAGAAAATAAAGCTTCAAGTAGATTATAAAGCTAAAATTATGAGCCAAAACATGAAAAATCTGGGGAAATGACGGAATAAAAGATTAGGGTGTGAAACAAATTTATGCAGAACTATGTTGAATTTATACTAGAAATATTGATAATGGAAGCAATCTTTGTACCTAGATTACCTAGATTACTATTTACTAGGAGGGATAAATGAGGAAAGGAGGAATGATCTCTGCATGATCTTCATTGGCATGGAAAAGCATATATTATGGGATTTTGTTAATACCCCATGATTTAGGTGGCAAGGAAATCGAAGTGGCAAACTCTCCTTGATGAACATTTTTTGCATATATTTGGTGCATATTCAATGTGAGCCAAACTTAGTTATATGTTTATGAATAGAATGGCCATTTTTTGGGGCATACTTGGTTTGCACTAAAGATTATTACATGTTTGTAAACACAGTGGTCATATTCTGGTGCATGTTTGGCATACACCAAACATCATTAAAATTTTTGTAAATCGAGTGACCAATTTTTGCTGCATACTTAGCCTGCACCAAATAAGTCAAGTAACATACAAAAAATGCGATGGAATGTATTGTTTGGGAATTACATTAAAAAAATGTGTCACAGGAAGTATGCTCTGGCAAGAGGTCCAGTAGCTGTGATGACTGTAGAAGTAGGTGGCAAAAATGATGGACTATATTCTTTTAATAAATTGGCCAACCCAATATCTATCTAAAGCAAAACACTCACAGTAGTGCATCATAAGAAAACTGTCTTCTATGGTGTCCTTTAACTGAGGTAATGAATGTATATCCTCAGTATGTATGGGTACCTCATCCTCCACATGGTGCAGACAATCAGGAGTTGTGCTTCCATCCAATGTGGTGTCATCATCACCATGTGATGGGTTTTTCTTTGTCAGAGGTAATGGTCTGATATCATCACCACTTGGTGCACACTCTCCCTTAGCCAACTTGTTAGATTTCATTCAATATTTCCCAAACCGAGCATGTAGGATGACCACAAATTCTTCTGACGAGTCCATTTTGCTAAGATGGTTTGTAGTCCAGTGGTATCACTGAGTGACTGATCCCTCTAGGTAATTTGATGTAGTCACGCTTTCTCACTGTTCAGTATGTTATTTAGTCTAAAGTAATTGTTTGGCCTCATAATACGTGGGTGAGTTTCCATCAGCAAATGATGGGAGGTCCATGTTGCTCATGTAGGTTAGGTTTGGGTTTTGGCATAAATTTGAGGTTAGTAATGAGTATGGGTTGGGTTTCAATGCTAAGGATGGGGTGGGCTAGAGTAGTAACTTTGTGGTTAGTTTGGGTGTGAGGCTGGGAAATGGAGTTGATAAAGGATTGTTCACAGGTATTCCTTGTCATTTGGTTGGAACATTCAAGCATTTAGTTGGTGAGAGCAGTGTTTGCAATTTCGATATTTTCGGCGAAATTATCGCTACAGCTACTCATTGAAGTGTTCTCGTCACTGAAATTAGAAAAGCTTGCATTTTGGGAGAAAATTTTGAAATAATTTCGAAATTATTGAGATTTCACCCAAAATCTGGAGATTATCTTGACAAAATATCGATAAAATCAAAATTTTCCCTAAAATCTCGAAATTTTGGGGAAATCTTCTCCATTTCACCCAGTGACTCTGAGAAACCATTATTGAGTGTTGCTTACCCATTTTCAAAGCCTCCACTGCGAGATTTGTGCAAAAAACACGCTGATTTCAGCTTTGTATTTGGGGATTTTTGGCAACAACCAGGTGGGTGCATCCAATTTTGCTAAGATCTCCATTGAAACTTTAATTTGGGTTTCGAAATCTTACCTACAATTTGAAACTTATTTTCAGAGGGATTAGAGGTTTAAAAAACGCGTTGTATTAATATTTTTGTAATTTATTTTTTAAATAACTATTTTTCAAATTTTTGTTTAATCATTTGTAATATAATTATTGATAGCCTTAATTTGAGTTTATAAAGTTTGAGACATATTTTGTGCTTTAATTTTTATTTTTAGATTTTTTACAAATTTTATCCAAAAAATGGCTTTGTTCATTTTTTACAACAAAACATTTTTAGCTTTTGTTTTTATAATATTGTTTTTTTTATAATTCACATTTATACATATGTTTAACAACTGTGTGATGTAAATCTTTCATTTAGTAGTATGTTATATTAGAAATTTGCTCTATTGGTATTTTTGTCATTGGTATTTTTTCTTTACTCATTATTTGTTGACATTTAAAGTGATGTTTTTTTATTCTAAATGTACAATTAAACTTATTATGATTTATTAAGAAGCTTTTTGGAAGAATTCTAAATTTTTTGGTTTTTTTTTAATTTTTTATATTTTAGAGAAATTATTCGGCGAAATTATCGATAATTTCTTTGAAATTAGCAAAAAAATTTTTTTTTCAGTTTAATGAAATTTCCCCTCTCAGCGAAATTGCAAACACTAAGTGAGAGTAGTGAAATGGGTGTCCCCCCAGTTACTAAGGTTTGTAATTTGGGTGTCTATGCTGTTTTTGGGGTTGCTATTGAGATTGGTTTGGGTAGTGCCTTACCTTATCATGATGTGTTAAGGAGTGGTTCACCATGATTGGATGTTAAAATTACTAGAAATGCACAAAATTGTAATGAGCAATATGTTAATCCTTTGGCCAAATGATTAATGCCTCTTGCAAGTGTATACTTAAGTGATCCTAAGACCAGAATATCAAACCAAAACAGAGTAGGGAGGTGGTTGGAATAGCCCAAAAGACTTGCAGCTGACCCAACTTAAACAGTCTAGCAGCTAGAAAAAACAAAGTACTAAAATAGTCACCTAACAAGTCCCAAGCAATCACAGTAAGGAAATAGCCCCAAAACCTGATCAAATGTGGGCTCAAAGTTGGCAAAAGCCCATTTGTCAAACCAGCTTTGGAATTTTCCTAAGTCCAAAAGCTTAACTTATTAGCCGCTTTGACCCACTTCCCATCTAGGAGTGAAACTTGGGTTGGGTTAGCCCGAACCCGCCACGACCTTTTTAAGGGTTTATGTTGATGGCAACATGAACTTGAATTCTAATGTGGGTTAGGTTTGGGTTGATGACAACCCAACTCGAAACCCTCCCGAATTACATTTTATTAGTTACAAAATTAAAAATTGTACGTTTTTTGCTTAGCATAATTCATTTTATATTATTCCTTCTTTTTGAACTTTTTTTGTGAAGCACAAATGACCTACCAATCTCGTATCATTCTCATAATCCTTATCTCTATTCTTAGTACAAGCGTGTTTTCCTCTAGTTTATTTTATCTTCCTAGGTTCATCCCCATTTCCATTTCCTTTTTGAAAATCTCCTTGGACCTAATTAAATAATATTTGAACTTGTGTTTTATTTAGCTACTTGATAAATTTATTATCTTATTTGGATTTGGAACTTTAGTTTGATGTTGGATATATAAATTTTAAGTATGTGATGGATTAATTTTATTTGAATGTTATTGAATGTTGAAAATAAATAACCATTTTTTTACTTATTCATGTAACCTGAATTCAACCCGAACCCGACCTACTGAATTTGGGTTAGGATTGAAGTTTTAAAATTAAGGTTGGATTAGAGTTAGGGTTGACCTTAACCCAATCCTGAATGACCCGAGTTTCACCTCTAGTTGAAACACCCATAAGATATTTCCTCTTATGAAATTTTTACTAAGCTTAGTAAAACACAAGAAGTGCCACTACTACTAATTAAACAAAATAAATAAATAAATAGTCTAGGTTAGTGTTTGTATTATTGATAAATACCTATTTATCGGTAGCCCAGAAAAAAAAATATTATCATTTTTATTGTAGATATTTTGGTTTTTTCCGGGAACTTTATCGGAAAAATAGAAAAATTTTGAAAAACAAGGAAAATTTGATAGTTTTTCAATGAAACTTTGTTATAAATTATGAAAAATATAAATATAAAATTTGAATAAAAAAATTAGATTAAAAAAGTTACTATTGAATGAACAATGAAGACACACAAAAGAAATGCATATAGGCAAACAAAATGAGAGTAAATCCTAACAACATACAACACTCTTGAACATACAAATCTTTACAACATATGCATCCAATAATGTCTAAAAAGGACTTTAAATATTCAAAACAAATTAAGAAATATATTTTTAATTTTTAGGAAGTAATTTCCTTTTTCATAATTTTAAAAAAATAATTACTTAAAATTCAAAATAAATAAAAAATAAGCAGAAAATATGCAAACTTTTAGAATATAAACAATCATCCATCAACATACATCCTTGCACAACCAAAGCTTATTAGAATTTTTTAAGCACTTAATTACCTTTTAATAAATTTTCATATATTTATTACATATTAATTCGTAATAAAAAATTGTTATATATTAAAATTAGATCTATTTGTTTCACATGTATGTTAGTAAAGATGATATAAATGAGATTAAGAAAACACAGAATCCTCTAAATTATTTTTTTTATTTAATTTATAAAATAAAAAATTGGGGTTTAATTAAAAAACTATTTGGATGAAAAAAAATGCTTAACGTATATAATCATATTGATATTATCTTGATTTAAAGTCTCAAAGTATTTTATTTGATGGTTCAAAGACCTAGCTAGGTCTGCAAATCGGATTGGTTTAGGTCTGCCACGCTAGAGCCACCATGCTAAACCCGCTTGACCCGACTCATCTTACATATGAGTTATTAAAAAATATTTTACCAAGTATATCTTAAAGATAATGTTATTCAAAGGAGCATAAAATGTTGTGGTGCATCTAACAAAAAACGTAACATGATCTTGCCCTTTTTAAAGGATAGATTGGACATTGTAGTTGTTAGTAATAATAACCGGAATGCAAATGGTGACATCATTGATTTTGCATGCCATGTAAAGCTCTTGCCAGATTGGCTAAGAATTGTATCTTGTAATGTTTGATTTATAATATATGTGTTTGAACTTTTAAATTCAAACGAATGCATGGTTTACCATCCAAGATGGCAACACTGCCGCCATTCCCAGATAGGCTAGAGGCTGAGAAACAATTGCAAAGAATTTTAAGAATCCTCAACTATACCAGAATGTTCATTGAAAATTTGGCAGCTTTGAAAAGATTATTGCACCAAAAAACATCAAGCAAAGTTCCATGGAAATGGACAGAGACAGATACAATCTTGGTTAAGAAAATCAAGAATTAGATAAATGTCTCACTACATTGTGTTTACTAAAACAAGGAGATTTTCTAATTTTGGGAGTAGATGCTTCAAACATCCATTGGGGATGTGTTTTAAAATCCACCAAAAATAAATCCTTAGGAAGTGAAGATATCTACAAATACCTAAGTGGTACTTTCAAGGAGTCTGAAATAAATTTGGCTGATTCATAGAACAGAAGTATGCATAGTCATCTAGGTAATCAGGGCCAATGAATTGTTTGTTACTTCAGAACCAGAATTCCTATTAAGAATTGGGTCAGCTTATGTCAAACATTTTAGAAAGCTAAAATTCAAAGAAATTGGACAAGCAAAGCTAGTCAGGTGGTAACAAATGTTAGTATATTACAGATTTGAAATAGAAGAAATTAAGAGTTCCTCAAATGTAATCGTTGATTCTACTAACTAAATTTGCTAAGTAGGAAAAGTGAATGGAGTCATCTTTAGCCTTTTATTGCAAATATAAAAAGACGAGTCATAGAAAAAGAGACTGTCCAAATCAATCAAAAGAACAAAAGATAACTAAGATGAAAAGGCTATTGGCTCAAGCGAAGGAGTTCAAAGAAAAGCCTCTTCTCATGCTAGATCTGCAAACAAGCAGGGCATTATATGAGCTAGTGTCCAGATAAAAGGGTAATTAAAGGATAGTTTAAGAGAGAAGCCACGGGAGTCTTAGTTCCTTGAACAACCAAAATTAGCCAAAATGAGAAGGCTAAGGGTAAACACCTAGAATGCTCAACTCCAATTATGGAGGAAGCTCATTATGAATAGACTTGGGGTGAGATTCCTGCCAAGGGAATTAACCTAGAAAGTTCAACTCTTCCAAAAGAAGAGGATATAGAAGGTGAGAGAAAAGATATTTCTTGTGAGATAATACTAGTGGTTCGCATTGAACATAATAGAATACCCAGAATAAGCAAAGATTCAACAGTGTATATTGTCCATAATCCAACGACAGTGAACCTAGTAGAAGGTTTAAATCTATCCCTCAGTGATCAGCCAAGGAGCTATTCGAAATACTCTTTGCAAGAATGATTAATAGCTATGTCAATCTTAGCAAAAGTGGATATCGTCAAGCTTTGTGTCAAGAATGTGGATATAATACTTGTTAGAACAACTTGAGAAGAAATCTTGAGAGCTCGAGGAGAAAGGTCAAAAAAGAGAATCTCAGCTAATATATTTAATAGTTAGGTTGGAAGGTATGAGTTTTAAGCAGGAGCTAGTATATGAGATAGTGTATTCAAAGGAACAATAGTTGAGACTCGCTTATCTGAATAACAATTGCTAATTGAGCAACATCTTGAGTGAACTAAATATCTATATGATGTTCAAGGATATACACATTTCTGTATCAAGAGAAATGTTCAACGAAATGCATTCAATTATTACATTACAACATGGAAGGGTAGATTATATCTCTATCAACCGTTAGAATCAAGAAACGCTTACACTACTACCTAAGACAGTCTAATATTTACTATTACTCCTTGGTTACAGTACTTACCAGGTTATAGGATTAATAGTGGCCTCTACAAGATGGAAAACAGAAAAGGAAAAGGAATTTCCTAGTTTTCAAATATGGATTCTAAACCCTACAGAAGAATTGTCAATCTAGTTTGACAAAATGGCTAAATGGATGATAAAACAATGGAAGACATTTCGTAATAAAAAAACTTCCACTCTCATGAATAAAAATTATTATTATGATTCTCCATGTTCTTCAAGCAAGGGCGGATCCGTTATTGGTTAAAATAACAAGATATGATTCTTCGTCAAAGAATGTTTTAGCTGTTATTTCAAAGCAGTACATCTCTAATTTTGCAGAAATCGGAAATACTTATGTAGACGAAGTTGATATGTTTGTGACAAAAAACCGCAATCCTAGTTATCCTAGAGTAATCCAGAGAGAGTGGCAGTATATCTCTAGCATCATTGAGATAGACACTATCACAACTGCCATTGACTAGGACAGAGGAAAGTTGTTGCAGACAAGCAACATGGCCGACACCTTTAGCTCAAGAATCTTACAGGTGTAGGAAGAGTGTAGTGCTGACACTATACAATGGGATAAAATAGTCTATTGACACCCATCTTTCATTTGCTTTTTCTTTTTTAAAGTTCTATGTTTCTTTACTTTATTTGTGTGATTCTGAGACTACTACGTATCCTCTTTCTTGTACAATTTTCTCTATAAAACGAAGCATGGCTCCTCCTCTCGGGGAGTAAGTTCTCTCTAGCAATTGCTTAGTTTTCCTCCAATTAGCAACTTCTCTTGAGTTCTGACAGCAATACTTACACTCTCTCTCTCTCTCTCTCTCTGTTTACCAAATCATAGCTAGCATGGTGGGCTCATAGTGTGTGCCTTCATTAGATAAGGTGTGTATTTTTGAAAGCTTTTACTCATTATAATATAATGTTATCATTCCTGGACTAACATTAAAAAAAATTATATTCGGAAAGACAAAGGCTAAAACAATCGAAAGATATCTAAGTAAGTTAGCAGATAACCTAGGTTATATTGAAGGATCACTCAGTAGAAGCATATATGTTAGAAGCATTCTTGAACAATTATCTTATAGAATTGTTGAAGATGAGGAAAAGTAAATAGCAAAAGTATTTAAAAAAGAATGAAAATTTGAGGAACATATTCGTTAAGCTAAAGAAAGAAGAGTAACCAATAAAAGAAGAGACAAAAGAGCTACCTCTACTTATTGTTATTATAGCACATCGGATAATGATTAGTTCTCTATCAATTTCGGGTAACTTAAAATAATTTCTAATATTTTATAATTTAATGAATTCTAAAATTATTTAGATAGAGATTTTGCATATTGATACCTTGAGTTTTTGAAATATGAGAGAATAATTATAGGATTACTTTGAAATATGAAGAATTGATTTTGTATTTATTTTGTATAATTTAAAATTTATTTGTAATCATTTTTTTTTATTAGGTTTTCACATATGGTCTTTCAATTTCTATGATATTGTATTTTTTGCTTATGACTTTGAAATTTGCAAATGATTAGCATAGATAGCTTCTATTGTTACTCTCTATAATGTAGTGTGATAGATGGTAGATGCCATTTTTATTAATGAAGCATAACGAAGTCGATCATCTATGCAAATTATTTAGAACTTTTAGGTTAGTTATGCTAGCTTGGAAGTTGTGAGGTAAATTTTACAAAATCACAAAATTTGAGGTAACAACATGCAGAAGGCCTTTATAATAATGGTTGTGATTATGATAATATGATGATGATTGTTATGACAATAAGTTCAGCTTCCACTGATTCTTCCTTATTAGCTTTATTTTTTATAGTATTGCTTGATGATGCAGTACAAGTAGGAAGAAGATATAAGAAAAAGTAATAACCTCTTAAGGGGGCGAGAAGGGAACCAAGGGGAAAAGGAAGAAAAAGAAGAAAAGAAAGGGAAGAATTTATGGAGAATTAAGGTAAACAAAGAAATCAGTGTATTCAATGATAAAGTGTTATCCAACCTTAATACAAGCTACCATATTTATAGATTTGAAAGCAAAATCCTAAAACATGCGTTAAATATGCATAACAAATGCTAAAAATACCCTCTAAATCCCTAATTAATAAACAACCCTAAATATTACGATAGCGCCTAAAATAAGTACGAATTGGGCGCAATAGCCCAATTCGTACTTATTTTAGGCGCAATCATAACATTTAGGGTTGTTTATTTATTAGGGATTTAGAGGGTATTTTAACATTTTACTTGTTACTCGTATTTGACACGTTTTAGGATTTT
>JAYJMB010072905.1:14973-118112 GCA_036873735.1 Pouteria campechiana | reverse complement strand
GCAAGGCTTATGGCAAGAGTTAGATCATTACCAATGTATTGAGATGAAGTGCAGCCCGGATGCAGTAATTCTCAAGAGGTTTGTTAAAAAAGATCGTATTTATGATTTCCTTAATGGTCTTAACATTGAGTTTGCTGTTGTAAAGGTCCAAATCTTAGGAAAAGAGGATCTATCTTCTCTAAATGACTATTTCAATAGTCCGTGCTGAAGAAAGAATGAGTGTTATGCTCTAGGCTAAAGTTGCGGATGGCTCTGCTCTAATGACAAAATCTACTAAAAATTAAGACTCAGTCACATTACAGCCCACTGAAGGACTCAATAAGCAAGCTGACTCATCAAAGCCTCTCAACAAGCATTCAAAAGACTCTCTTTGGTGTAGCTATTGCAAAAGACACTACCATACGAGAGAGACATGCTAGAAACTCAATGGACGTCCTCCAAATATGAATAGGAATTTCTCCAATAAGACTCCAAGTAAACGAGGACAAGCACATGTGACCAATACTCATCCAAGCAGCAAAGGAAATCCACAAAGCTTAATTTCTAAATTGAGTAGCAAAGACATTGAAAGATTGAAGAATTTTTTGGGATCACTTGAAAAACCCTCCACGGCAGGTACATGCTTATTGGTCTTTTCAGGTATTTATTTCTCTTCTTGTATTTCTAATGTTTTGAATAAAGCTTCTCCAAACACATGGGTAATTGACTTTGGAGCCACTGACCACATGACATGTTGCTCTCAAAATTTCATTACATATACCCCATGCTCTAGCTAGAGGAAAATAACAGTTGTCAATGGATCCACCGTTACTGTTGCAGGACAGGAAGATGTTTATATCAATAACACCCTAACTCTCGAAAATGTCCTCCATGTTCCTAAACTCTTTACAAATCTAGTTTTGATTAAAAAACTCACTAAGGATTCTAATTGCAGTGTGACTTTTTACCCATATCATTGTGTGTTTCAGGAACTGGGCACCAAGAGAATGATTGAACATGCTAGTAAAAGAGACGGTCTTTACCATCTGGAAAAATGAAGCAGAAAAATTAGAGTTGAGAGTTCTCATTCTTTATCATTCCTATCCGAGTCAGTCATCTCTAATGAAGATAAAATCTAGCTTTATCATCGTCATTTGGGTCATCCATCATTCCGTGTTGTTCAAAGGGTCCTTCGTTTAAAGTTTTTATTGCAATGATTGTGAACTTGCTAATCACAAGCATTCTTCTTTTCTAATAAGTAATACAAAAACTTTTGTTCCCTTTTCTCTTATCCATAGTGACATTTGGGGGCCATCCACAGTTCCTAATGTTTCGGGTGCTAATTGCTTTGTGTCATTTATTAATGATTGCACCTGTGTGACATGGATATATCTCATGAAAAATAAATTTGATGTTAGCACAATTTTTCCCAATTTTTACAACATGATCAAAACTCAATTTGATTAGAATTAAGAGATTTCGATCCAACAATAATTCCTCTATCCATTTTTCCAAAAGTAAGGAATCATTCATGAATCCTCTTGTGTTAGCACACCTTAACAGAATAGGGTGGCTGAACGAAAGAACGATCATCTCCTTGCTATCACAAGAGCATCCTTATTTCACAAAAATGTTCCTAAAAAATTTTAGGGAGAAGTCATCCTAACTGCTAATGTTACCTTTGATGAAACAAAGTCATATTTTCACAATTCCTATCTTTAGGGAGGGAATTTGAGTAAAGATAAGGAAAAAAGATCGGTTTCTTCTTAAGTTTCCTAGTCAGTCTAACTCCATCGACACCTATCTTATCATCTGTTCAACCCGGTTCCAACCCTACCAAGTCAGCACCAACTATTCAGCCCAATCCCAATTCTATTGAGTCAGCATCAATTGACAATTTTCTTACTCATTCACCCAGGTCACATGGAATTATAAAGAAAAAGAAAAATCAAGGCACTACACAACCACTACAAGTCTATTCCAAGAGGCAAATACCAAACTCTAGACCTGAGCATTTTCAATCACCTGTTCAAGCTGCAGCTCAAACACCTGAGCTAACTTTTAGACCTATCGAGACCACCACACAATCACCTACCTTTGAGGAACTAGACAATAAAACCATTGAGCCAAATAACTATGACAAACTGATTGCACTTAGAAAAGGAACCAAAGCCTACACCAAACATCCATTATACTTATTCATGTCCTACCAAAACTTATCCCAAAGCCATAGAGCCTTCCTTAGCAATCTATATTCAATTCTCATTCCCAGAAAATTATCTGAAGCTTTAGGAAATGAGAAATGGAAGAATGCTATGAAAGTGGAGATGGAAGCTCTTGAGCGGAATAAGACTTGGGACTTGGTCAAGATGCCAAAACGAAAGAAGTTGGTCAGATGTAGATGTGTGTTCACAGTAAAATACAAGTCAGATGGTGCGATGGAGAGATACAGGGCAAGATTAATTGCAAAAGGCTATACTCAAGCTTATGGTATAGACTACCTCGAGACATTTGCTCCAGTCGTAAAAATGAATATAGTTCAGGTCCTCTTGTCATTAGCGGCTAAGTTTGGATGGAACTTACAGCAATTAGATGTGAAAAATGCCTTCTTACATGGTGATCTTGAAGAGGAAATTTATATGGAAGTTCCCCCAAGATTTGAATCCAAAGACAGGCTGGTGTGTAAGTTGAAGAAGGCTCTATATGGACTCAAATAGTCCCCAAGGGCCTAGTTCAGAAGCTTTGGAAAGGTGATGACCACATTGGGTTACAAGCAAAATCAAGGTGATCACTCTGTTTGTGAAGCACTCAAATTCAGACAGAGTAACTGCATTATTAGTGTATGTTAATGATATCATAATGACAGGTAACGATGTTGGAGGGATGCAAAGGTTGAAGCAATCCTTAGAGAAAGAGTTTGATATTAAAGAACTTCAAAAATTGAAATATTTTCGAGGTATTGAAGTGGCTCATTCGAAGCAAGAAATTTTTATATCACAACAGAAATTGTATTAGATTTTTTGAAAGAAACTAGAAGGTTAGGGTGTAAACCAGTTGATACACCAATTGAGGTCAATCACGGGTTGTGTGAGGCTCCAAAAGACAGTTGTGGACAAAAATTCCTATCAAAGACTTGTAGGGAGGTTGATTTACTTGGTACATATGAGACCTAATATAGCCTTTGTTGTGAGTATTGTTAGTCAGTCTATGCATGACCCTAAGGAAATGCATCTCAAGGTTGTGCACAAGATCCTACAATATCTGAAGGGAACTGTTAGGAGAGGAATCTTGTTCAAAAAGGAGGGAAGCATGACACTGGAGGCCTATACCAATGCTGACTATGTAGGTTCTCTAGTAGACAGAAGGTCAACCTCAAGTTATTGCATGTTCTAGGAGGCAATCCCATGACATGGAGGAGTAAAAAAAAGAGTGTGGTGGCAAGGTCAAGTACAAAGTTCGAGTTCAAGTCAATGGCACTTGGGATATGTGAGCTATTGTGGTTGAAGATAGTTTTGAAAGAATTGCGTATTAAGTGGGAAGGTCCTATGAGGTTGTATTGTGATAACAAGTCAGCCATTAGTATCGCCCATAATCAGGTTCAACATGATCGAACGAAGCATATTTTAGTAGACAAACACTTTATAAAAGAGAAGTTAGATAGAGGTCGAATTTGCACACCATTCATCTCAACTAAAGATCAATTGGCCGATGTACATACAAAGGGACAACCAAGCACTGGTTTCAAACGTAATATCAGCAAGATTTTCTATTTCTATAACATCACTATTTTTTAAAATAGAAGAAGGTAGCATATCATAGGACTAGAACAGCATTTAAAAAAAAGAAATGAAAAAACCCAACACAAGTTGCATAGCAAGACAACAGCATAAAAAACGAAGAAAAAGGGAGAGGAAAGTAAGCAAAATGCCAATGGTTGTGTTTTTCCATTCATTAGCTACTAAATTTTACAACCAAGTCCCCCTTTATATATGTATCCCATCGATAACTATCCCTATTACATCATAACTAATGAAAAATAGACTGTTAGCCAAAGGGTGAGAACAATCACACAAGAACATAAAGATTTGCACCCCCCTACCCACAAAAAAAAAAAAAAAAAAAAAAAAAAACTTAGGACAGAAAAAAACCATGAGACAAAGATCAAAATAAATCCACCAGTGGAAAGAAAAACATCATAAAAAGGGATTACAAGAAGACTGTTGTTGGTACTAAAGTAGCTAATGAGGTCCTACCTCACAGCCCACAAGAATGGATCCTTATAAAGTATAAATCTAAATTATCACCAATAATGAGTACCCACAATTGGATACTAAAAAGACCTCGAGATAAAGAAAAAAACCACAAGGCAAAGATAAAATATTACAAAAAGTTTCTTAGAAGGGGATTACAAGAAGAATGGTTTTAGTATCAAAGTAGCTAATGAGGTCCTACCTCCCAACCCAAAAGAATGAATCCTTATACGTATAAATATAAAATAAAACCAACAATAGCTACCCACAATTGGCTCCTACCCACAATCTGCAAAGAGAAGCACGAGTCTCATAAAAGCAAGGATGGTAGAAATTAACAAAGAGGCATAAAGCAAAGACAAAACAGCAAGAATGTCAGATGGCGTTGGACTAGAGCCAATTATGTCAAAAGAATCAAATTAAAGTACATTCAAGTCACATGTCCTGGCATGAAAGCAAGACATGTCAAACAAGGGTGATCGATGGCATAAGAAACATGAAGGCAAGTGAGAGGAAAAAAAGGGGGGAAGGAAGAGAGAGAGCAGTTTTCTTTTCAAAAAAGTTTGCAAACGGTGCTCCAGCAGAGCACAGATTATTCGTGTACATACAATATAAACGAAAAGAGAAAAAATGGATAAAAGATGTATATAATATACAGTGGTGGGAGAGAGAGAGAGAGAGTAAAAAAAGAGAAATAAATAAAGAAGAAACTGAAAATGAAAGAATGATGAAAAAATGAGATGAAGATGTTGATAAATTTATGTTTAGTTTGAACTAATAGTGTCAATTTGACAAAAGTAATTAATGATGACTTATGAAATTTAATCACCCATGAAAGGGAAATGATTATTTGATTTAAATCAGTTGGCTAAGAATTCCCATAAGGCTTTCAAAGTAAAGCAGGGCATTAGCGCAAACCGACATGTGAAATACCTATATCTCGTAAAACTTTCAAAGTGAAGCAGGGTGATGGTCGCGACATGATAAATATGAGTGATTAAATTTTACAAGTTGTCAGGCACTATATATTTGTGTTATAAAATACCCAAGCCAATTAACTTGTTAGCTAAAATTTGTCATGAAAGATTAGCTAAGGTTGCTAAGTATTCACCAAATCTTGTGGTGTCCCCAAGCTTTGGCTTACAATTGTGACCAACCTTAGCCAAAGAGGGGCACTATTGACAGTCCCCCTAAATGAAAAAGAGATGATACAGATGCTAGGCATCCCAAGCTATAAGGCAAATTTTGGCAACAGGGTATGCCTCAGGACGCAGAATCATTTTGCATCCTAGGCAGCGCATCATTTTGGCAATAGCGTATGCGCCAGGATGCATAATCGTTTTGCATCCTGGAACGTGCACCATTTTGAACAGCAAGATACATCCAGCGATGCAACATGCTTTTGCATCCCGGGCTGATGGCCTTTGTTTATCACTAATTTGCTTCCCCATTGGTATTTAGTCCTGGTAAAACATGTTTTAAGCAAAACAAAGGGGTGATTAGTTACGTTCCAATCATTTTTGCCCATGCCAAAGCCTAAAATTTACCAAAACACCATCATAGGAATATATAAATTGAGGACTAATCTCTGCATTTGTGGGATCCGAAAATTCTAGAAAAGAAACTCTGCTTCAATTGCCACTGGTTTATCCTTTGGTTACATTTTCCGTCAGGGTTGGAAAAAGATTGAAGAGGAGGGAAGAAAGGAAAATAGCTCTCCCAACTTCTAGGCTAAGGGGTACTACCCGATTCCAAGGGAATTGTGGGTAATGGCCTCTTAGTGCGAAATTGGGAGGATTATCCTTTGGTTACATTTTCCGTCAGGGTTGGAAAGAGATTGAAGAGGAGGGAAGAAAGGAAAATAGCTCTCTCAACTTCTATGCTAAGGGGTACTACCCGATTCCAAGGGAATTGTGGGTAATGGCCTCTTAGTGCGAAATTGGGAGGATTATCTCCAATCAACCGACCCCTGTGCATTCTTGGAAGAAGCACATTTCTGTAGAAAAATGGACAACTAGTAGAAACAAAACAACGTATGTCCAATCACCATACCCACCATGACAGAAACAGTGAACAGCCACCCATAAAAATGCGAATGCAGAACATTAGCCGACACCACGGCTGTATGCAATGCCATTCAAAACATACTAGTACAGACCTAGCACAACAAATCGTCCAAGGCTGATATTCTGCAACGAGGCAAGTGAAAAATCGGAAGAACTGTCCGTCCTTGAGAGATATCCAACAAAAAGAAGTAGGAGTTAGCTGACCTTGAAAATAAGAAGGGCGGGCCAAAATCAGGGACTTTGATGGGCGGAAGAACTACAAAAGGGGGCAATTTCGATTTCTCCTGAGTCTCAGCGGCAACAGCCGTGAGGACTGCTGCGAGTCTTCTAGGAGCTGCGTTGTGCCGCCGAGCACGCAAATGGGGAAATTCTTTCTTGGGCGGGAAGGGTTCGCGCGATCCAGAGCCAAGAGCTACTTTGAAAGGGCTTTTAAAGGCGGACGCGGACTTTCCTCTGCAGCGAGTGAGCAGATCTCCTGCAAAACAAAACTTTCCGTGCGGGACGGTAAACGCATGTGACCAATCAAACTGCGCCATGCGGCAGTAGGCTTGGATCCTCTGTGACCCGTGTTCCAGATCCAGTACGTGTAGTTATCCTTACGTGTAGCAAATCAAAACCTCACACGTAGCAATGTAGGCTTTTGCACTCCCACGCCATTGAACCATATGATTATAACACCGTTAACCAGCGGAAAGTCCTATCTGAATGAAATTACAAGCTGAGCCAGTGGCAATGGATGACCAACTGATTTAATACCTTTTTCCTTTATTAAAGTAGTATTTTACGGTGAATAAAAGTCCGTTTAAGCTTCCAGGACACGAGCCAAACAATCCGCTTCCATTTTCTTTGCGGGTGGATGGTTTTCACGTTACACGCTCTCTCTCCGTGGAATCGTTCACCTTCACCTCATGGCAAAGGTGGCAAACGGCGGACGCGCGGTTTGGTTTCTCCCTAACTGAGAGTAACGCCGTTATAACGGCGTCATTGAGAATGTAGTTACTTTCCGCGAATACCTGGCCGCACCGCAAGAATGCAATACCTCTGACAGAGAGTCCTGTCTCTGTCCATCTGATCCCCGACGCCGTCGTCGGACCTGCATGTTAGTGTTGCAACTCGGTCGTTGGTGATTGCGTAAGCCCTAGTCCAGATTTTAAAACTTTAATTCTATTTTTTAAATTTTACCCTTAATCTTAATTCTATTGCGGGTTTGAGGTAAAGTTTGGGTTAAATTTTGGATTGAAATTCAAATTACTTATAATCTTTATTTTATTTATTATTAATTAATAATTTATTTTAAATAAAAAAAATAAAAATATTAAATAAGTATGAAACTAGAACAATTTATATAGCTACAATAACAGAGCCGGCAATCCACTCCTGTTTTGTCTTCGAGAATTCCTGTCTTGTCTATGATAACAGAGATTGCAATCCTCTGCTTTGTTTTTGTTTTTTTTTTTCTATTTTTTTTTCTATGAGAGCAGAGCTTGGATTCCTCTCCTGTTTTCTCTATGAGAAGAAGAGAGCTTGTCTCCACAGTCACATCACCACCCAACCATAATTATTATAGAAAATGCAGCCTCCCAGGACTGTTTTGGGATGCTGTGAAACAGCGGCTTAGATGGAAGCTGCTCAGTTGACGCAAAGATGGTTTTATCGGTTAGGTTGTTTACGAGGAGGCTGTTCACTGGAACAGATGCTGCGTCCACCACTTACATGGATCTTCTAAAAAGAAGCAAATCTCTACTTGCCGAGACGGTTCTGTCTGGCGATTACGCTGATCCTTTTGTGGCTAACATCCTCATCAAGGATCTGATTAAAACTGGGCACTTAAGGGATGCCCGATTCCTGTTTGATAGAATTCCGGCAAGGGATCAAATCACATGGACGTCAATGATTTGTGGATATGTCAATTCATCAGATGCCTTCGAAGCTTTGATTTTGTTTTCTCGTATGCTCGTTGATGAGACGGTCCGAGTGGACCCATTTGTCCTCAGTCTTGCCTTCAAAGCCTGCGGGCATAGTTTTGACCTGAAACATGGGGAGTCTATTCACGGGTACTCAGTCAAAACAGGTTTGGTGAATTCTGTTTTTGTGGGAAGTGCCATCTTGGACATGTACGTGAAAACTAAGGACATTTTGATGGCTTTTAAGGTATTTAATGAGATGCCTATTAGAAATGTTGTATCTTGGACTGCTATGATTGCTGGTCTCGTTCATGCTGGTTGCAGTAAAAAGGCACTTGATTACTTCTCCAGAATGTGGGTCTCAGATGTTGAATGCGATTCGTATACATTTGCAACTGCATCAAAGGCTTGTGCTGATTTGGGTGCTTTGAATCCTGGGAAGGCAATTCATGCCCAAACGATGAAGTTGGGATTTGATTCAAGTTCATTTGTTGCAAACACTCTTGCAACTATGTATGGAAAGTGTGGGAAATTAGATTATGGATTGCTTTTGTTTCAACGGATGAAGATTCAAGATGTTATCTCATGGACAACTATCATCGTGTCATATGTCCAGATGGGCTATGAGGTGGATGCTATTCATGGGTTTATCAGGATGCAAGAGTCAGGCATTAGTCCTAATGAATTCACTTTTGCTGCAGTTTTATCTGGTTGTGCTGGCCTGGGAAACATTGAGTTGGGCAAACAATTGCATGCCAATGTTCTCTGTCTTGGGCTTATGGATTCAATGTCAGTTGCCAATGCTGCCATGACTATGTATGCAAAATGTGGCTGCCTAGAATCAGCTTTAACAATGTTCCAAGATATGCAGAAGAAGGACATCATTTCATGGACTGCAATAATTGCTGGATATTCACATGAAGGACATGGAAAAGGAGCTTTTGAGCTTTTCTCTCAAATGAGGAGAGAAGGACCAAAACCAAATGAATTTACACTTTCTAGCTTGCTTACTGTTTGTGCTAGCATGGCAATTCTGGACCAAGGGAAGCAAATTCATGCTCACATTCTTTCTATTGGACTGGTAGATGATGCAAAGGTAAAGAGTGCTTTGATAAACATGTACTCTAAATGTGGTAGCATTGAAGCAGCATCCTTGATTTTCAATACAATGATTAGCATCGATCTAGTGTCATGGACAGCTATGATAAATGGTTTCGCAGAACATGGACACAGCAAAGAAGCCATTGGCCTATTTGAGAAGATGTGTCATGTTGGTCTGAGCCCAGATTATGTGGCTTTCATTGGTGTTCTTATAGCTTGTAGCCATGCTGGTCTTGTAGATCTTGGCTTCCATTATTTTGAGTCAATGAGCAAACAGTATCATATCACTCCTGGGAAAGAACACTATGGCTGCATGGTTGATCTTCTTGGTCGGGCAGGACGCCTCAGCGAAGCAGAATGCATGATCAGAAACATGCCATATAAGCCAGATGACGTTGTATGGTCGACACTGCTGAGGGCATGTAGAATTCATGGTGATGTGGAGTGTGGAAAGCGCATTGCCGATCACATTCTTAAATTGGACCCAAATTGCGCTGGCACCCACATCACCCTGTCAAATTTATATGCTGCAAGAAGGATGTGGAGAGATGCAGCAAATGTAAGAAAGTCGATGCAGTCAAAGGGTGTGAAAAAGGAGCCTGGTTGGTCTTGGATCAAGGTCAAGGACAATGTTACTGCTTTTCTGGCTGGTGATAGGTCACATCCACAATGTGATGAAATATATAGAATGTCGAACCTGCTGTTATCAAGAGCAAGAGTGGGTGGTTACATCCCCGACATAACTTCTATACTTTGTGATGTTGGTGATTAAGGCAAATAGAAATGTAACGTTCAGTATGGATGCATTCAACAAATATACCATCAGAGACACCAGGTTTCAACTGAATTAGTAAAGTGACAAAATTTAGCAGAAGGTGCTGCCAGAGTTGGTAGTTAACTTTAATTGGGAAAATGTAGTAGTTGCCCTTGTACCATTGGTAGGTCCTATCATGAAGATTCAGTGGCAATTGTTGCCAAACATCTGTTGTATGTAGATATTTAAATTTCTTTGATCAAGAATGTGGAATGCAGAGTTTTGAGTAGCTTGTTGAAGGCCTGTGAAGCTCTTCAAGCTCATTGCATTCAAGCCAACCTGATTACTGTCTACGAGACACTGACTGCAACATCACTTGAATATTTGTTGACTCAAGTAAAAAAGAAAAATTGGAATTTTTTTGTGATTCTCTGCCAAAAAAAAATAATTATCTTGTACCTAAAATTTTAGAGGAACAGAATAGTTCTTTACCTTCAGTTCTTAAAGCTTGTTTCTTGGTTGTTTTTGACAGTTAGTAATGCTTTAGCATTCCAACCATTGATCTACTAGTGGAGAATGAGAAATGCTTACTGATGTGGACAGTAATTTAGGTACTACAAAAGGAGCAAAGTTTGCGATTTTAATTGCTTTACATGTAATTTGATATTTCATGCTACTATAGGAAGATGCATGTAACAATTGTAGCGATGTCTTAATGTTATCAAAGGCAGAAGAATGTCATTATGTTTGTTGGTCCCTTGCTAAATGGTAGCTCAAGAGGGAAGGTGAATTGAGCTTTCAAAAATTTTGGCCAATAACTTGAAAAGTATACTTAAAATAAGAGGAAATAAATTTCACAACACAATTGCACAAGATTTTATAGTGGTTTGGCCCTTTCTGGGTTCCTACTTCATTTCTTTTAGTCAGTCTCTTCTATTTATCTCATGTTCCACTAGCACTTTAATCAACTTGATCAAATACGCATTGATTTTTTGAGCTCATCAACTAACCTACTAGTTTTGAGAGTTCTCCAACTAACTTGCTGATTTTCAAAGCTCACCAACAAACTCGTACATTTTCATTAAGTCCTTTTACTTGCTTTTCTCAATACCTAAACAGTAAACACCCTGCTTGCTTTAACAAATACTAAAAAGAAATATACAAATTAGTGCCTCTTACTTAAGCAGATTTATACAAAACTTAAAAGCTTAAATAAATAAACAAAATAAGCAATAAGAACGGATGTATTAAACTCTTTGAAAGTGAAGCAAATCTGGCTTTGAGTGCTTTGACAATATTGAAACAGTTAGAGTTAAAGAAAATGTTGAATACTCTTGTAAGTGCTTGAGTCACAAATTTCTCTTTTTCTCTGTCTTTCTGTTGTTAAAGTTCTCTTTTTCTCTATTTTTCTGTTGTTTTGTGTGTTGCTTTAATCATCCTTTTCTAAGTTGTGAAAGGGATTATAGTCGTTGCAACTTTTTCAAGCATTTGGTGGATTTTGTATGACTTTTTTACGTATTGTCTGGATTTAGAACTTCTAAGATAAATCTTCAGAAATTCTGGCATTGTCTTATTATTAGTTGTCGCTAGATCCACCTTTTATCAGAGTTTCTAAAGCACTTTTTTAGAATTTTTGAATTAATTTTAGATTTCAAACGCGGTCAACAATCATATTTTGGCTTCTGAAGATCTTCTAAAAATTGAGTTCAACCTCTAATACTCTTCTTGATTCTTACCTGTTTGAAGTTACCTCTGATGGCCTTCTGTATTACTTCTAAAAATCTATTGATAATGTTTTGAATTCAAAAACTTCTTCTGAGTTTATTCTGTATCACTATTATTGATCTTTTATGACATCTCTGAGACTTGAAAGCATTTTTAAAGTTCTTCTGACAAACCTTTTATCAGAAAGTTGACATTCTCTATTGCTTCTGATAAGATTCTGAGTGTAGATATTTCTTCTGAACTTATTTTATATCACAATTATTTAACTTTTGAAGCATCTTTGAGCCTTGGAATATTTCTAAAGTTCTTTTAATGAACTTTTGAGTACATAAGTTTTCTCTAAAGTAGAGTGTTTTACTTTTGACATATTTTTGAAGACTAAGGAATGTTTATGAGCTACCTCTGAAGTGTGAGACTGCTTTGGAGTTAATTTTGAGGATTGTGTTTTGTCTCTGAAAAAGGTTCTGACTTGTTTTTGAATTGGTTTTGAATACTTCTAAACTTCTAAGTTTCAGGCCTTATTTCTAAAGGGATTTTGATTTGTTTCTAAAGTATTTCTGAATATTTTTGAATTGCTTCTGAGTGATTCTTGCTTGAGCATTCTCTTTAAATTATCTTCTTTTGAAAGTTTAATGTGATAAGCTTATAATTAACGTTGTTTATTGCTCGCGGTTACTCTCCTTAATCTGCCTTGATATATAAATGCTACATCACTTAGAAAGTAACTTATTAGTACCTTAATTCTTCACTCATTTGTTCGTTCATTACCAAAATTTAGTTATTTAATTACATTCATCATCAAAATCAAGCTTAGTAGAAGGGTTAGACTTAATAATGTTCACCTACCCAATCTCAAAATTTAGGATTTAGCCATGGAACAAAGATACAAGGGTTTGCCCCTTATGGTTCAGTCTTCAATATCACAGCTAAAAAAGAGGTATTCCTGCTTGTGATCTTTTGCTCAAAAAAATTGAATATAAAAACACAGCTTGGATTGGCCTCGAAAATGTCTGCCAATCATATATGATTGTTCATGCCATAGTTGTAACTGAGTTGCACTGTCGTGGTAGAAATCATGAATTACTTGCCCACCCCACCCCAAGTTGCATCTCTAACTGCCATGATAAATTGCCAGATAAAGCATTAGAAGTAGGACAGACGACATGGGGAACACGTTTTGCTACGGCACCGTCTTGAATGGCAGAGACCAGCCTCCGCAAAATAATGGCTCCATCTTGAGGATCAGCTGGTTCAGAAATCTGTCCTATCCACTTTTCTTGTGGGCTAAGCCTTTTTATTTTATTTTACTTCAATTACATCGAGGACCATGAATTGTTATTCCCTGACTTCTTAATAAGCTGCCACTCGCTTCTTGGGCATCTCATCACTATTTGACCTGTACAGATGATTATAATTTTAGTCCCATTCATTAAATGCCACCACTTGAAAGAATATATACAGTTTAGCTTCTCAGTTTGCAAGCATATAAAGACGGAAAACTTCTATCAATGACATCTTTAACAGGAGTAACTGTGACATCTTAAGGTTCACGGCAAATTATGGGTGATCAAGATTTTCAGCAACATACATAAAAATCATGAGATATTGCAACTATAGTTACAACAAGGATGCTCTAAATACTCTTGTGCTATGATTTTCTGTAGTGTTAGCATTGTTGGATCACTCAAGACCATGTACCGCTTCCCCTACTTGATGATCTTTTCCTCTTGTGAGTCTTCCATGTAGGGAGGTCACCATGCCAGCTATTGCTCCCAATGTCTTCGGCTGCTACATCACTGGCCTGGTATAGCCTAGGCTTATGCTTTTCTGGAGTTCTTCTGAAGGATTCTTCGCCAAAGTCCTCACTCGCAACAGACTCGCTGTCATTCTTTATGTCGGGCTCATCCTTCATCTCTGGCATTCCTTGAGATTCTGTATAATCACTCATTGACTCAATAGGCTCCAGTAACTGCTCTTTCCTGCTGCTTTTTGCCATTATCTTTGACAAATCTTCTCCTTCTTCAACTGCTTTCATCCATTGTACATCACTCAGTAGGTCAGCATAGACCACTTCTTTCCGGCGCCTTTTACCTGTGACGGCCCATGCATTTGGATCCTTTTTACCTTTTGTTCTTTCTCCGTTGTCAGGTGCAGCATATGCCCAATCAGGCACCTCATGTTCCTCCACCAGCCTTGATCTGTAGTTCTCCCTCTGTCGCCTCTCTTCATCCATTTTCTCAAACAGCCAGAATTCCTCCTCATTCCGACATGCAAGACGGTTAATTTCTCTCTCACTTGGCACATCTGTCCCAAGTGAGCTGGTGCCTCTGCGCATGATTGCCTTCAACATCTCTCTCCTGTCCTGAGCTGCAGAAACCAATCAACCAACTTTTAGTTGACTGGAAAAAATTAGCCAACCACAAGATTTGACATGATAATTGAGAAATCAGTCCTAATGCATTAGGATGTGTGATTTTTCACATGCATATAAATGGATCCAAATTCCAAAAAGATCCAGAAAAGTGATTCAATGAGGTGCACTATCAATTATGATGCTCTAAAAGCTTGCAGCTTGGAATATAATATACCCTTCCATCCACAGCGCAAATGCAAACGGCAGGAATAAGAAACCGAAAGGTGACAATAATCTGGATGGCCAGGGTCTTTCTATATAGAAGATCTTTTGACATCATGTCTACAGGGTACATCCCACTTCCCACAATCAGATTAACTACTAATCATGTCAGAGCAACCATGAATGCCTCTTTTATTGACTGAGCATGTCAAAGGATCATTCATCCATGAGGAATATGGTTAGAGAACTCCTCCAGGATTGCTTCATCTTAATAGAGGGGTAATCAAAACCCTGGTCTGAGTCTCCATTAACTGGGGGATGCATACTGGTCCAACTGACAAGATCATCAGATTACCCAAATAACAAAGAATGAGGAAAACACACACAACATTTATAGCCAGGAAATATAAACTCCATTATATTTCTAAAATAGACTTCAAAAACCAATTCGGCAGTGAAGTCACCCTTTCACAACAGACCTGTGGATGTTGTATTGAAAAGCCCTGCCTGGATGACCTTGGCATCAATGCCCATCTTCTGTTTTGCACGTTCCAATATTTCCTCTTCAATGGATCCCACACTAACTAGCACAAAAACACGGACTTCCTTCTTTTGCCCAATACGGTGGGCGCGATCCTCTGCCTGTTGGTCCATTTGAGGGTTCCAATCACTATCAAAGATTATCACAGTATCTGCAGTTTGTAGATTTAAACCGAGGCCACCAGCACGAGTGCTCAACAGAAACATGAAATATGGGGAATCTGGGGCATTGAACTTTTTGAGCAATGCCCCTCGTTCTTCTGTCTTAGTGGAGCCATCCAACCTGAGATACTTGAAATCATGCAACTGTAGATAGATTTCTAAAATGTCTATGAGGCGAGTCATCTGAGAGAACAGCAAAACACGATGACCAGACTTTTGAAGTTTTGGCAGCAATCGATCAAGTAGCTCAAACTTTCCAGATGCTCTGATGATCTCCTCCTTCCGCCACATGTTATATTCACCCACAAATAGGTAAGGATGATTGCAACACTTCCTCAGTTGCATTGACAAGTTTTGGAGACTCTTCGACTTTCCATTTCCTGCAAATACAGTGTATGACAATTATTTAATGGAACTAGGCATAAAAGATTCATGTTCAACCCATAAGATTGCTCAAAAACACTTTTTTCGATATCGTGGCCTATATAGGCTTCCAATTGAGTTGATTTTTGACATCTTGACTCAATAAATAGTACCAAGTATGATGGTCGGTTTGGATTTAATTAAAACATCATGGTTTGTGAAAATTTGAGGGATTTTGCTTTGGCATCGAGACCATAGAACGAAGATATGGGACTTCAGAAAAAAAAATTCTCTCTTTTCTTGTAGCCAAAGGTGTTGCAGGAAAGAGGGAAAATGATCCACTTTGAAAGAAGGGCTTATATCCATCTCTTTGTCACTCGTGAAAGAGCTATTGCTAGGCAACTGGCTATTGCCCACATGCAGGCCAATCCATGGCTAGAAAAACTCCTGCCCCATCCAACAGCAGTGACCTCATTACAAGAATTTCACTCTGGTAGTCATTAGTACCAAAACTGGGACCATGGGAGAATTTCTTAAATATGTAAGTTGGCCAACAAAACTGGAACTATAGAAGAATTTCACAAATATGTACATGCATGGGTGCATCTAATTCATCAAGATTAGAATCTGAAGTCAGGATGGGAGATGGAATGGATAGGTCCAAGTTGGAAAACATAGTTGAATCAATGAAATAGCTTCATGAAAAAGCATCTGCGAAGATGGATAAACACAACGTTTGAAAGCAATATGTTCAAATAATGAGAGGAATGAAAAAAAAAAGATGCGTGCCTGATTCCATCCCGACTCTTCCTAAGTCGGTGACCTGCTGATAATATACTTTCTGCCATGCTGACATATCGCATTTTAGCACAACTTGTCGCTTCCCAGGAAGGAACTTCTCCACCTCATCCTTCTTCCTTCGAAGTATGAATGGTCGTATGACCTGACAATCCAAGAAATAACATTGACTTGCCTTGAAATAAATAAGTTGCAGAGAAATGAGAATTAATAGTAATAAGCCTATTTTCGAATAAGATATTAGATCACTTAATATCTATGCTTTTTTCACCTTTTTTTATTTTTCTCCAACTCAAAAGAAACGTAATCACAGACTGATTATTCAGTGTAAGTGTGGATGACATACTTGCTTATTTTCCTTTCTTTCAATAAAATCATCTCAAAAGATTATAGAGGCATCCAAAAAATCCAGCCTATGAATGTGATTACGCAAATTCAACTTACATGATGCAAACGATGAATAATTAACAGTTCTTCTTCATCTGTAAGACTAACATCACATCGATCTGCAAAGGGAGCATTGAACCACTCCTCGAAGTTCTGTACCGAGTTAAAAATGCTGGGTAGGAGAAAATTAAGCAAGGCCCACAACTCCTGCAAACTATTTTGTATAGGTGTACCAGTTAAAAGAAGTCGACGCCGAATCCGGTAGCTGCAACAAGAGAATACCAAATCAGAAAAGCACTCAGAAAATATATTTTTTTTGGTTGGAAAAGTTTTCTTAAGTGAATAGGGAAGGAAATTTCATTTCCCTTTAATTTTCCATCGCCCCTTAGGTGTTAACATCATTTCCCACCCATTTCCAAGGGAAATTTCATTTATTTATCCAAAGACCCCCATTGTGAAGTCTGATAATAAAAATGGAGACCACAGCCAAATTAGAAGAAAGCTCAATGCTCCATGACCTACAAAGTGCAAGACTTAAGTCATTCAAATCCCTTAGTACCCTTACAAGCTATGAGAAGAAACAGGTATCAACATTAGATACATGCCACAGAATCTAACAATTTTTTAAGAGAAATAATTGAAAGCTAAAAAAGTGCCAAAGAAATTTAAATAATGTAAATCACCACCGTCATCAGCAATTGCTGAAAACAATACAATTTTCTTGTAGAAGTATTAGATAGTTAACGCAAGCTTTTTTTAGTTGAATCACTGTCTGATATTTCATAGTTTGTAGGCATATATTTTGATTCCTGCTCCGTTTATCAAAGAATTTCACTGCTTGCGTTCCAAGACCAAAAATTGAGATGCCAATTTGTGTTTTCCGTGGATTCTGAGACCTAGTTGATATCCTCCTATTCCTAACAAATATCGGAATATTTTTATCCTATGAAATGGAGAAGAGTGGAACTGAAGAAGGCGCACCATCATTCTTTCAAGCGCACAACTGGCTGAGAGTCTCCCCCTCCCTCCCTCCCTCCTCCCCACCTTGTGGGAGTTCGACGATGTGTCAATCATGTTTACCATTTCCCATGAACATTCAGGGAAAAATTCAAGATTTTACTCACCAATTTTTGGAATCACTTAAAGCTCTTTTCCAGGAAGTAAATCTTTTTCAATTTCTTCCATTCTTCTTTTGTTTTCTTCAATCTTCTTTATAACTGCATGGGTCCTCATCTCTGTGCAACATGACTAGGGCTTAAACTGGACCTGACTGACCCAACCTGGTTTTTTAAAAGGTTGGGTATAAAATTTTACACTGGGACTAATATAGTTGGGATTGAACCATACTTGATTTTAAAATAGGTAAGGTTGAATTTTCAGTCAACTTGGGTTGGATTGAGGTTTAACTAATTTTTATGTGATACTACCTTCAATATATACATAAATAAACATAAGTGCATACGTTATTATAAGTTCTATGTCCCACTAGAATGTAGGGAATCTTGGATCACATTTAAAATATAGTTTAATAGAAATCCATTTGAAGTAAGCTTTCATTGCTCTTACTCAATACTCTTATGTCATAGTTTTCTCTTCTTACTATAAGATGAAATGGTTTAACGATACACTTAAATTCATCTACAATCACTTGAATAATTTATTATAATAAAATTTTTAATAGTTTTTGGGGTATAGTTGAGCAAAGTCTAATTAATAGTAAGCATAAACTGTTCACTTGAAACTAATTTAGAGTAAAAATTCAAACTAACCTGAATATAATCTCAAATTGTCAACCAGAAGCCAACTGAAAGTTTAGGGTTAGACTCACGTTTTAGAAATAGTTAAGGTTGGGGTCGGGTATACCCCAACCCAACCTAATCCAAATATACGACAGAAGTTATGCCCCTACCTAAAAGCCATCTTGCTGCTGCAAATTCATTAAAAATCCCAACTGCAGCATAATTCACCTTCCATTCTCTGTCCTCATATTACAAGGATTATTCTCCACAGTATCTGAGGCTCAAGTAATTCACCTTTAATTCTTTGTCCTCCTATTACAAGGATTATGCTCCACAGTATCTGAGACTTAACTAATTCATCTTCCATTCTCTGTCCTCTATTTTAAGGATTATTCTCTACAGTATCTTAGAATTAACTGCTCAATAACAAAATACAAAGCTTGATGGCATTCTCCATCCTCCTATTACAAGGATTATTCTCCAGTCTCTGAGACTTAACTAATTCACCTTCCATTCTCTGTCCTACTATTTTAAGGATTATTCCTCATGGTATCTGAGAATTAACTGCTCAATCCCGAAACACAAAGTTTGACCACATTCTTTGTCCTTCTATGACAAGGATTATTCTCCACAATACCAGAGTTCACAATTTTGCTGAAATGGAAAATTTTGCTAACCCCAAAAAAAGAAAATTTCACTAATTTAGGAGAAATTATTGTTAAATTTGGCTGAAATATTTTGCTAAGATAAAATAAATAAATAAATATATATATAAAATAGAGAAAATTAGAAAATTTTCAATCAAACTTAAAAATAAATTATGATAAATATAAATATATTTAATATAAATAAAATTACATTAAATACCAGCATAAATATATTAATGCTACATACCAACAAAGCAACTTTTTAACATAAAAATATTGCTAAAGGTATGTTATATATTTAATAAGTATATAAAGATATATATATACATAAATATAATAGATATTTGTGTGCTTGAATAACGTTTATTTTCAATAAACTAATTTTAAAAAATATTTAACATCTGTTTTCATATTTAATAAATATAACATTATAAATGATTATATGACAAACTAATTGACTAACAATAATAGCTGAAAGATTAAATTTATTTTCTGTGAAAAAATTTTTAAAAAAAGCATTTACCTTTGATCTTCATATCTTAAAAACACATACACATGTAAGTTAATAGTCAACTTTAAAGATAATTATAACAGACACAAATAAGTTAATAAGAAACTTTATTAATAATTATAACACACATGTAAATTTATAAGAAACTTTATAAATAATTATATATTGAACTAATTAGTTAATTCACCTTCGATTCTCTGTCCTACTATTTTAAGGATTATTCCCCATGGTATCTGAGAATTAACTGCTCAATCTCGAAACACAAAGTTTGACCACATTCTTTGTCCTTCTATGACATGGATTATTCTCCACCGTACCAGAGTTCACAAGAAATTTCCTTAACCCCAAAAAAGAAAATTTCACCAATTTAGGAGAAATTATTGTTAAGTTTGGCTGCTAAGATAAAAAAATATATCAAAAATAGAGAAAATTAGAAAATTTTCAATCAAAATTTAAAATAAATTATGATAAATATAAATATATTTAATATAAATAATATTACATTAAATACCAGCATAAATGAACTCATGAAAATATATTAATGCCACATACCAACAAAGCAACTTTATAACATAAAAATATTGCTAAAGGTATGTTATATATATTTAATAGGCATATAAATATATATACATACATATATATATATATATACATATTTGTGTGTGTGAATAACATTTATTTTCAATAAACTAATTTTAAAAAATATTTGACATCCGTTTTCATATTTTATAAATATAACTTTATAAATGATTATATGACAAACTAATTGACTAACAATAATAGCTGAAAGACTAAATTCATTTTTAGTGAAATAATTTAAAAGAAAACATTTACCTTTGATCTTCATATCTTAAAAACACATACACATGTAAGTTAATAGTCAACTTTATAGATAATTATAACACACACAAATAAGTTAATAAGAAAATTTATTAATAATTATAACACACATGTAAATTGATGAGAAACTTTATAAATAATTATATATTGAACTAATTAACTAATTATAATTTTTGGAAAATATTTAATTTCAAGAAAATAATTTTTTAAAATATATTTAACATATCTTTTCATGTGATTTATAACAGAAAAATCATTATGTAATCAACTAAAAATCAATTTAGAAACCCCAAAAATCAATTTCGACAACCTGAAATTGATTTTGAAGTGATTTGGGGTGATTTGGAAGCCTCAAAAATCGTATGTAGTGACTGTCAACTTTAGATCTTGTCATCTCTAGTTCAAATCTTGTTTTCCCTTTTGTAAATAAGAAGAAATAAAATTAGAAAGATATTTCGAAGCTAGGGAGATGGGTTACAAAACCCAAAAATAGGATTTGAGGTGAATCCATGTTGCCAATGTTGATGAAAATTGCAAACCTTAGATATTCAAATTGATGGCTCAATTTTGGTTTTGTGGTGGAGAAATGACATGTAGTTGTATCAGGAAAGCCTTTTGGAAAGTCATATATGGCTTTCGAAACAGAAGAAAAGTCAATTATTCCTTGTTGAGAAGATATTGCTGAAGCCCTCATTTGAAACTATCAGCAAAATTTTCGCCCATAAATTTGGACTTAACTAATTTACCTTCCATTCTCTGTCCTACTATTTTAAGGATTATTCTCCACAGTATCTGAGACTTAACTAATTCAACTTCCATTCTCTGTCCTCTACTTTAAAGATTATTCTCCAAAGCATCTAAGAATTAACTGCTCAATCCCAGAACACAAAGCTTGACCACATTCTCTGTCCTCCTATTACAAGGATTATACTCCACAGTATCCGAGACTTAACTAATTCACCTTCCACTCTCTTTCCTCTATTTCAAGGATAATTCTCCAAGGTATCTAAGAAATAACCGCTCAATCCCAAAACATAAAGCTTGACCACTTTCTCTGTCCTCCTATTGCAAGGATTATTCTCCACAGTATCTGAAAATTAACTGCTCAATCCCAAAACACAAAGCCTGACCACATTCTACTCCAAAACCCAAGCAAAAACTATATCAATGCATCCCTTTTTCAAACCAACGTCTACCACAAACAACCAAAAGAGAACTTTTTCCCAAACTCTATAATCTACACGAAACCCATAAAATTCTCTTCCTTCACTAAAGGTGTACATTTTGGCTCAACTCAGAAGCCCATATTTATTTGTTTCTTTCACGCCCATCTTTCACTTCATGCCAGCATAACAAACCAGCCTAAAGAATAATCTCATATCATTGAGATGTCTATGAAAAGTGTCCCCCACATCTGCAGACACCACACATATTCCAGTGCTACTTACATGATCTGCTTTCTTTCTTGGAAATCTCAACAAACAGTGGGAAATAAAAAAAAAGAGTAAGATGACATAATTGGGTCTAATGATGAATATATCTGAACAGGCAGGAGATGTAAAAAGCTCCAAGACATTTAAAAAACAATTAATGTGTATTGGATTCCCAGATGACAATTCGCAGTCAGTTTAGTAATATAACAAGCAGCTTCACAAGCAGATAAAAACCTAAAAATCCAACAAAAGAAGCTGAAGAAAGCGTAACAAAAGAATTCATTATTGGATCAACCACAGAATCACTGAGAATCAGCCAATAAACCAAGAACAGATCTATGGATGAACAAAAACAGTGATCTAGATCACAGCAGTTATAGACACAGGGATCATGAGAAGAAGATTGAGTAGACAGTCAGATGAACAAATGCATACATAAAGACAACAATGATATGTCCAAATGATGCAAAAACCAATGAAAAGATGAAAATTGCAGCTTTAAAAAAATGCAAATGAAGAAAAACAACAAATTAATAGGGCATCCAACAACAATGGAGCTTACATCTTCTGCTGAAACCAGAAAGCGGCAATACGGGAAATCATGACAGTCAAAACAGCAGGGATCCAAACTCAAGGTGCCAGCTAAACAATACAGGAAGTCAAAGGAAACTTCTACCTAAACAAGATGACAGCTAGAAGTAGCCTCACAATATGCCCTTTTTTTGAGGTCAAAAGAATGTTTTGCCTAATCTTGGCTCCACAAAGTCTGCTTGCACATACCACCCCCATTTTACATGATGGTAGTCAGTAAACATTGCTTAATCCATGCTTCAATTATTCATTATGACTTGGGCCACTCCTTGGTTAAAATGTACTGCTCAAAGGGGCACTGAACTCATAACATTTGAAAACCTGCTTAGTTTCTAAATAACACTCAAGTCATGTGATTGAAATTTATAATATCATTTGGGTCACCCACTCTTGATGTTACCAAAGATCCATATGCCTAAGGCAGCATTTACAGCATTTTTGCCCTTCTGATTATTTATTGAACAGACCATAAGGATTAGAACAAGTAAATTAGTAGGTTAGTATTCTTCTTTCCTCAAATAGTATATGCACTTGCAAAGACCCTTTAAAAGTATATGAGTGCATAAATAAAAATGTTATGCCTCTTACTACTACCTGTTATTAAATTAGGCTGCTAAGCTTCAAATAAAGGTTGGATGTCTATCTGTATTGTTACTTTCGAAATCGTTTTCCACCCTGACGCTTTTTCTAATTTCTGCACTATTTAGTTTCTACATGCAACAAATGTCATACATAAGCTATCAATTTGTACCAGATCTGGCATGATCTTGAAAACAAGGACACTATATCGCCCATATTTGACTAAGAAAAGTTAGAGAACAATTGCATACACCATCTAGAAGAATAATAAAGAGGAAAGGCAAGATGCACATGTGATATTCATTCAATGAGACATGATATGGCTACATATCTGTTGTCTGTCTGGGAAAACTAAGGATAAAAACACTAATTCAGCTACATTGTGCATACGAAACATACCCTGACACAAGGGTCCGTGCAAGAGCACATTCATGATTTTTTAATCGATGCCCTTCATCAACAATCATATAGTACCAATGAATTTTTTTCAGAAAAGCTTTGTCTCGCATGATAAGGTCATAGTGGGTAATCATCACATTGAATTTCCCCTCTCCAGAGTATTCTTCTCTCAAGTTCTTTCTTTCATCTAGACGACCGTCATATAGAACTGCAACAATACTGGATTGTGAAGAGCATTTGAAGTTAGTTGTAAGTTGTAACAGAATGTGAAAAGATGCATACCAATTGATGCTTCATGGAGAGAAACCATGTTTCTTGCTAAACATTACAGAGCTACTGCAGGCAAGTTTCATTGAACCTGGATGGTGGCACATTGATAGGGTGGTCATAACTTTACCATATTATGTAATGCATCAGAGATGTGCCTCATCAGAATAATAGAATTACCACTTTTAGCCATCTTCTCAGAATGGCATGCCTCATATCAATTGTTCGGATTACAAAAAAAAAAAAAAAAAAAAAAAAGGTCTAATAGGGTCGAATTGGTTAACATAAAGTTATAAACAACTGCCCAATCAAACATTTTACTTTTGCATAAGTGTATGGTTTGAGGAAAAAGAGATGGAAAAGAGGAAGAAAATTAAAAGAGGTAGAAAAAGGTAGGTGATGATGTCAGTCATGAAGTGAACAAAGACAAAATAGATAGACTTTTTTACTTTCCAAACAGATGTGAAATCTAACTACTTCTACCTACTTTTTCACATTATTGCCTATATTTCTTTCAAAAAAGGGCTATCTATTTTGTCTGCATTTACTCTATGACTGACATCATCACTTACCTTTTTCCCACATTTATTTTTTTTTTACTTTTCTTCTTCTTTTCCTTCTCTTTTTCCTCAAACCAAACACACTTGTCTAAAAATACTGTACTTGGACATTTCCCAGCGATAAATATCTCCATGAACGGACAATAGTTGGCCCACCTAGAGCTAGTAGACATTTAATACCTAAGACATTGGTCGATAAGATAGAATAATGCAGTCTCATTGGTGGAATAAATGTCAACCCATATGTCAAGGGAGAAAATAAGTTTAGTCATGCCATGGGCACATTGGATCACACATTCACACCCAATCATCATTAGGTTTTCGGAATTTGAGTTGGGATGCTTCAGGGAGCTTTTTTTCCTGGGTTTGGGAGGTGGAGAAGGGGAATTTGTCATTCTTGCTGTCAAGAGTACACTATGATTATGTATCATTGACCTATTTTTTTGCTTATATATTACCATTTGCCAGAATATTATACCATTTTTTTTCAGAAGAGGTCCCAAAGATTAAAACCTTGAAGTGGCTATGAACCAAAAGCTTTCTCAAATTTACCAAACGAGTTTGGTACACCTCTTCTCAAAATCGGTCCATTCCAATGAAATGGTTCCAATTTTAAGCATATAACATAACCGAAAACCATAACCAAAACCAGCATAGACTGAGCATAACACCTGGTCCATACCTAAGACTAGGACACATCTCCCCAACCCCTCCCCCCCGCAAGCCTATAAGAAAGGTTCATCACTTTCTTCTGAATGTGATTCCACTCACTTTGTTACAAGATGCACCACCTAATAATCTGATTTTACCCATCAAATGAAAAAGAGAGACATTACTTCCTCTTGATTGAAACGGAGTCATTAAAACTCCACAGGTTGGAATCATTTGCAGGGAAACTCAACTGTAACTTTAACACTCAAATCTGTACTGAACCCAGGCACAGCCAAAATGATTTGATTAAATGGCTCACTTAAATTGTACTTTCGCATGACCTGGATATTAATTTTAAAGAGTTGGATCTCCATCCACAATTTCAACCAGAATCTTGAACAGGTAGGTCAAACACAAGTTCACAATGAGTCAGATCCATCTGAATCTATGGCATGTTCCATAGCCTGTTCAATAACCTCTAAAAGAAAGACGGAGCATGTGGTATGCTAAGCATCAAAAGTTTGTATTGCTAAGCATCAAAAATTTGTATTGCTGCCATTCAAAAGGAAATCTGAAGGAGAATGGCTGACTAAAATGAGATGATGATGATGATTAGACTTGTATCATACTGTAAAAACAAAAGATCAAAAATATACCTAGGAGCCCAGGTGGAGAATTCATTAGCCCAATTTGGCAATACAGCCTTTGGAGCAACAATCAAGTGGGGTCCAGTCACACCCTTGTTCTCCATTAGATATGCTATCAGTGCTATGGTCTGTATGGTCTTCCCCAACCCCATCTCATCAGCTAAAATGCCATTTAGATTGTTGTTGAACAAAGAAAGCATCCACTGAAGCCCTTCCAACTGGTAAGGTCGTAACTCTCCACCTTGAAGCATGGATGGTTGCTCTGTCACCTACCAAATCCAAACGTTAGTTCTCATACTACGTAATTGCTCAACCAAAATGCTGTTGCATGAAAGACCAATAACGATGGAAAAAATGCAAGAAAGTAAAGAAAAAAGTCAACTTTTGTAAGTCAAGTAATGCTCAATTGAAACAAACAAACATTTAGTTCAGGACAAAGAATATCCTTTAACAGACAATCTTAAATGAACTGAAGATCTGGAATGGGCACAAGTCTTCAGTGCACTATCAACTAGGGAGAAAAAGAATAATCAGATCTTCACATGAGTTAGGTCCTCTGTTGGGATTCTTAGCAGATCGCATTCACAAATGGCCCCTTGAAAGCAGCCTGGATTATTGAAGGGTAGCCTCACAATATAATTCCACCCAAAAACCACATTAGCTAATTGGGTTTAGCACTGTGTATTTTCCTCATAATTAAAGTCAGAAGGATAAACAAAGATCATTGGTGCCATATAGATAATGTAAAAAGCATTCGAGCTATGGAATTGAGCAGAAGAATTAAGTCATTGTGATATCAATGATGGAGAAAGATTCTCCCAAAGGTAAAGAAATAATGCCCAGCAAGTTATGAAGCTGGAGATAAAGACAACAATACAATCGGGCAAAGGGAAAGAAGTGAACCAACCAAAAACCCTAGCATAACCTAAACGGTTAAGTTTTACATTGAAAATGAGTCACTAGAGATGGTATATGAATGTGGAGAAGGATCAAAATCACATGAAAAATTGATGCCTATAAGGGTCAGGAAGCTGGAAAGAAATTACTTCTTGATTGAATAAATCTAACTGTTTCCTGCAAATGATGAATTTATTCACATGAACCAGGATTATAGCATTACATGCTTTGGTAAAGAATGATTTTCCCTTCCAACACCTTTATCATGTGCATAAATAAGTGCTTTCCATGAATGGACAATGATAGTTCCACAGCCACAGAAGAATGTGATTGTTTGCATCCAAAAACACCAGTTGCCTCTAAATGCTGTAGAAGTTCATTCTGAAAAGAAATTTGAGTCAATCACAAAACAGTATCTGAGTGCTTTATCTTGAGTCATAAATTTTCCAACTCACTGACATGGAAAAAACTGTTTTAGATTTCCCTTCGTCATCTCTTAAAATCCATTTATAACAAAGGCATTATGTATGTTGTCTGTAGGAAAAGCTAGCAAAGACCTTGTTGTCAACCAATATGCTACCTAACTCTAGAATGAGAATACATCAAAAAAATTGTCAACTAGACAACATGTCATGGCTTTCTAGCATCCAAAAGTTCTAGTTAACATAGCTGTCCTTTAGGACGTCCACACAGCTCAATCAAAGATATCACAAAGTAACAGGTCACATAGAAGCCTGAAAATAGATAGACAGTTGATGGGAGTATCATTTTTACCTTTTCTTGAATTGAATGAATAACAGAGTTATACTGTCTTTGGCCTTCAAGTAAATCTTTTGGCTTAGCATTATCAGCAGAATTTGGATCCATCATATCTCCATCTTCATCTTCAACCAAATCCACAGGAGTATCAGTTGTGGAAAGAGACACTTGAGATGGATCATTCATTTCTTGATCTTTCAAAGGTTCAATGCCATCATTGTGTTCCACATCTTTTTGCCTTTGAACAGCAGCTCCAAGACAAACAAGCAAGTCATTGGTTTTCCCTAGAAGCATAGTCAAGCGTTCATTCTTGCTTTCCTCCACCATTCGCATATAGGCTTCTTGATCATCTGCTTTTAGGGCTTGAATCCTCAGTTTTTCGGCTCGTGTAGCACGCTGTCTTTGCCGTGCATGCCATGCCTGTAACATAGCAGAAAATGTCTTAAGTTCTAAAACCCTTTACTGTATTTTATAGAATCCTTTCACTATAAGAGAAAGAAAACATGCCAACTACAGAATATTGAAGCAAGGCCAACAGCTTGCAGCAAAACTTGATTTTAACAACGAGAAAAATAAAAGCTTGAATCATACACAAAAGAATAAGTCACCAGTAGTAGTAGACAACAGGTATGAGAAGCTAGGCCTTCAAAAAAATTAACAAATAATCCGCCCATCATGCAGAAGTAAAGCAAATGAGCTGATATTTCAAGTTCAGATAATTTTGGTCTGATGATTTAGATATCCTATCACGACTTCGAGAACGGAAGGGTCTAGACAACAAAAGCCCAGTTGGTAAGATGGTCCATCAGTGTCATCTTCTTAAAGTAACTACTGTGAATGCAGATCATCAAATGGCAGATGAAACTCATAGTGCTGAGTTAAGGAGCAGTAAGCACTGAATCACTGCTTTAAAATAATCAGAAAATAAAAGGCTCAAAGTCACACCTGAATACCATCATTCCGTTGTTTCCTCCGTTTCAAAGATGCCTGCACTTGCAATTGAAACTCGCGAGCTGCATTAAGAAGTTCAGCAAAAAATTTCCTCTTTCTAGTTTCTATACGATTCTTTTCCTCCTCTTCAAACCTGGACACCCTCTGTGTCAATCAATCAAAAACATAGCAAACATCAAATAAATGGATGTCATGGAACTCCACAGTCAATAAAAGAAAAATGGAAATTTAAATTTCAAAATGCAATTACCTCTGCATCCCTCTTCTTGCGCTGGCGATCATCTGCTTCTGTGGCAAAGGCATCTCCAACACCATAGAGGATAAAGGGACAAGGCAGCCGCATCATTCCCCAGTCAAACAACTGTTTGTCAGTACATGCACATTTTTCATGCAACCAATATTCAGCACTCACATCTGAGCGAACTTTCCTCTGTAACTCTGATATCTGGCAGAAGAATATACTTGTCCAACAGGACAGACTCATGTCACTAAGTTATTGTTTCAAATTTAAAATAAACATTATTTCACAAAAGCAGGAGGAAATTCGATCATCCAGACATGCATTAGACAGTGATCAACAATTTGAACCAAGGAACTAAAGGTCCACTGAAATATAGTAAATACAACTTTAAGCAGCCAGAATTGCTGATAAATCAAAAATGGAGGTTTCACTTCTTAATTAGCTAATCAATGGATCAAAATGAAAGGAAATTAGAAAGAGGATATTGCATTATGCATGTACAGAAGCTCCAAATTACTTGATTCAAAGTATATTACTGATTAGAAAACACAGTTGCTCACATGGCAAAGGTCCATGCAAATGTACAGTTACTTATTGTCAGAACTTTTACTAGAAGATCACCTTTAGCCCATACAGCTCAAGCAAACACTTCATCTGCAAGTCCTCGCCCTTACTTGTAGGCAACCCTGGATCAGCGCTCATTTAGAGTTAGGCATTTAAAATAACATATGAAGAAGTGCTAGACACTTGTTTCAGAAATAGAAGATATTCATGTATCAAGAAACTACTTTTTCCAACTTGTAGGTGAATTGATACAGAGAAGTTGAAATGAATGGTAGATTCAAATGTCAAAAGGTAGTGATTAGCATCTGAAAAGATATTCATGCAGTACTATAAATGAAGTGGCCAAAGGCATCCTTTAGTTAACCTATTACACCAGCATTACAGAACGAACATTCCTAAATTGTAAACAATTAGAAGGGAGAATATGGACAGAGGCTGCACGTATTTTGCATCTTGCCATCAAACATTGTTCCTCCATTCACATGTTCTGTACAGATAAATATATGCCTCACTTTTTCCCTTGCTATCTTATTCTTAGGAAGAAATGAACACATTCAGATGTTAGAGTTAATGAAGGGATAGGAAAAATAAGATGACAACATTTAGGTATTTCTAGCACAGAGAGGCTACAACAACAGCTAAGCTCAGTCTCAATAGAAGATATTGGAAACCAGTCTAAGTCCAAGTCAATGGCAGCCAAAGCACAGAAAAACCATATCATATTCCTTCTATGGAAGATCTTGAAATATTAAAACCAAAACCAATACAGGATATATGCATATCTAATATAAAACCTGTATTCTAAATAAAATCAGAATGGATAATGTTGGTCTTCAACATATTTATTGCATTGCTGCTAAAAAAGGGAAGTCATCCTTAGTACCACAGAAACTATGCTGTATATGTTTTCTTCATTTATAACCAAAGAAATACAGTAAACAATAAGCCCTGAAGAACATCCTATCTTCAAGACCATTACAATTTCATGATTACAGCAATGTATTTGAATGACATAAATCTTGATGAGGTTAGGACCAGGACCAGCACTCACGTTTATCTCCTATATCTCCATTATATCTCCCTGATAAAATTGCCAAGTGGGTGATACAATATCAACATGTATCAGCAAATTTCTACAAGAGATGGCAAGTAGTTAATTTCACCAATCTGTTCAAAATTGAGATTTTAAATACGTTAATGCATGCATGTGCATGCACATAAGGCTTCTGCAGCATTCTTGTCATTTAAAAAAATTTAAAAATTTTAAAGTTGCCATTTTTTGTAAATGATGTCCATTCTGTAAAACCTTTTGTGTAGTTCATGAGCAATATCCTTATCAATCTCCCCGTTTTCTTGAACCATCAATCCAAGATACAGTAACTAATGCTTTTGGAATATTTCTAAGTCTAACCAACAATCTCCACTCCTCATTCAGCCATTACTAGCCTTACAGTTGCTGAAGTTGCATTCCATAGTACTCTCCGTTAGTTTGACTAATTGCGAAAGCCTTAGAAACATTCCTTTATTTCTTTTTGTTAAGCTTTTCCCTTACCTTATCTAATCTATCGTGACAATGTCATCTAAAAACAGCATACATGATGGCACATTTTCTTGTCAAGGTATACTTAGCTCATTCACAATCAAAGCAAAGAGATATGCGACCATTCCATATGTAGGTTTGTAAATTTTTCAAATACAGCTAGTAATGTTCATTGCTACTTAGTTGATAAATCATTTGACTACAAAAGTTTTCTATCACTAGTTATCCACTAATCTCAGGTCTAAACAGATGAGTATACAATGGGACCACCGCATGCATCAACATGACATCATAGTTAAATCACACACCATATGCTAAGGTGGCACCCACAGCCAGCAAATAGCAAATTTCCATGCATCTGAATGTCAGAGAGAGAGAGAGAGAGAGAGAGAGAGAGAGAGAGAGAGAGAGAGAGAGAGAGAGGAGAGTTGGCAGGAAAGAAATCATCTTTTAATTGTGCAGGCTGAATGTCATAATATACAGCAGATTTTGACATCATTAAGTCATCAGCTTGGCAAGGTAACATGCAATAACAAGTGCAAAATTTTCCTTTCATAACCTATTTAACATAAGATAATGTAACATCGAAATGACAACATTACCCATCAATAATTAGATAGACCCACTTGGCAAAAAGAAGAGTTGATAGAAAGAAAAAAGAAGGAAAATGCAAAATTAACGTTACTAAGAAGAGTAAGAAGTTGCCTTCAAGCTCAGTTAGACGATGATGAATGTGGCTCTGTACCCGACTTTCCTCAGATTCTCTCAATGCCAAACTTGACATGCAATTAGATCGCTGCTGTGCCAGTGCATCCTCGAGGTCTGCTATCAAACCCCCGCTAGCCAAAATCCCATCACAGCTCTGACAAGAAATGTGACGATGGATCAAACATGAAAAAATTAGATACAAAGATGGGTGCAAGAGTTGTTTTAAGGAACCAATGATAACTCAAAAAGTAGTAACTTCTAGGAAGAAAATAATAGCAAAAAAGAAAAAAATTATAAGCAGGACGATTTTCACTGTGACACCAACAAAAGAAATAAAAACCTCAAGAGGCATTTTAAACAATGGGAAATGGTTCAAAGGGATTTTTTATTTTTTAATATTGTGAATAATGAAATTAAATTTAGTCCAATCATCTTACTTAACAGCACTTGTTTATTTAGTAATCCAAAGATTATATAAAATAACACTTAAGTAAGCCTAAATTAGGATCATTGAGAGCTAATGTCCAATATTCAAATTTATTTCATTTCTTATGGGACCTACAAGGATACAAACATGCATGTATGCCTTTGAAAGCCTTCATCTTATATTAATTAATGATCCTAGAAAGTTTTGTAACATTCGAGTATATGCATAGATTGATATAAGTAATTTTCATATTTTACACAATTTTATACATCTTCAAATGGTGTGACCCACATAGACCTTTAATTATAATGATTTCACATGTTTTAACTGAAGTGACAATGCTAAGTATGATGTTTAGAATAAATTTTATATAATCATTTTTATTGGCTTAAAAAATAAAAAAGTTTCTTCCTTTGAACCATTTTGGCTAGGTAATGTTGCCGTTACAAGAAATAAGAATGTTAAGTCCAAATTCACGACACAGAATGTAATGGTGTCTTGATGCAACATTTTATGGAAACAAGCTGAGGGGTTTTGGGAAGTGAGAGCATTGGCCTTGGGCCCTATGGAGGGCGTGAAACCCATCCCTTAAATCAGTGTAACAAATAGACAGCAAACTAATAACAATTGCCAAAAGGGCACACAATATATTATGGTAGGATCTTCTTATCTTGAGGATCATCTTTTCCTCTGCTAGGATTCTCATACTATCAACAGTATGGAACCATATGGTACCTAGTAGTTCTAGATAGCATAAGGACACTTTGGAGAAAAAATCCCATCCCCTTCCTGTCCACTTTTTACTCATTGGAGTAGTTTAGACAAATCAAAACAACATTGTTCAGTGATTTAGGGTGATTTTCAAAGATTCATCCAAGTTTTAGGAGAAGACGAATTAGGGATTTAGATTAAAAAAACCCTTTACTCTTTAAGATTTGAGTAAGTTCAAGCCATTTTCAACTGTAGTGAAGTATTGAAACAAGATTTAAAGTTTAAGCTACGCGTTTAGTGCTGAATCTGACATCGTCAGTTGACTTGAAACTTTGCGAAAATCTTAAGAAACATTTTGCATCTTCAACCTTTTTCAAAATGCATGTATTGCAAGGATTTGATGGCAATACATCACCAAAATTGAGAAAAATAAGGAAAACATCAACTGTAAATGTTATTAAATGAATTTAGTTGGGTATAACAAGATTAAAGCAACATTTGATGCACCTAAGGATATAGCTATTTATTATTTAATACATAATTATAACAATAAAATGCAAAATTCATTTTAAGCATACACTATTTATTTATATACAAACTTTGATGTAGATATTAGTAATTGAAGCAAGCCAAATCAACAGAGTCATAGATAAGTTACTTAGAATGGACTGATACACCATTATTTATACAAAATATGAAATAACTATATATTCTTACATATCTCGAATTTTCTTTTCTTTGAATATTTTTTCAAAATTTCAACATGGCCACTGCAGCCTTGATTGCCATATCTAACAGATAAAAAGCCACTATTACTCAACACCACCTGGAGTCTCAGTTAATGGCCGCCCCAAATGCTATTCCTGGGAACACCTCAGCTCTGGAGAACACCATTTTCATACAGACTGATGCCATATTATTTTCAAAAACTTCATTTCCAGAAATTAAAAGGCATTAAACTATGTTACCAGCATTTTGAACCTTATAAACTGTGTCTCAAGGAATGATTTCAAAGTTTCAGCCTCTGATTGAGATCAGACCAACTTTTCTTCAAAATTGATCTCTCTAATACATCCATGGAGCATCAAACTCGATCATCACACGCCCCATCATTTTTTTTAATTATGCATAAATGTATAGGTTAATATGTGGTTCATGAGTGTTACATGACGAGAAATTCTTATAAGAAAATCTATGCCAATTTTTTTTCATTGGGCACATATAATCAAAAAATGGCTTCAAATTTCACAGGAATGATCCTGAAAGGTATATGAAGAGAAAGAACACTCCAAATTATCAACACATTGTACATGGCAAGGCCTAATGAAGACTCAAGATGACCTAGTTCAACTACAAATAATGTGAATTCCCTGATTTATGAATTAGTTTAGGATTTACGGCCACCCACCATGTGGGCTGTAAATGATTGATGATCTACCTTCATAGAGACCATCTAGCTTCTCATAAACCACCGGCAGTCCACGAAGGGCCACCTTTTGAGGTAAGTGATTCTTCTTCCATGCTGTTCTTTGAAATCCACTATCAATGAAAACATAAGTAGACTATAAATGTCAACCTAAAAAGCTCATACAGTCGATTAGCTTTTAAAAGCTAAGTCATAATGATTTCCTTTATAGACAAATTAGCTTCCACATTATTTATTTTTCAAAAGTGACTTTGAAACAGCACCCGAGAGAATAGCTCAATCTCCTCAAAATGATAATTCTTCCTACAAGATGACACCAAAATCACCTGTCATATACTGCTCAAAGTAGTCTCTCGTCTCGAAAAATGAGACTGACAAAGGGAACTACAAATGACTAACCGATCGGATCGTGAACCATAAGAGTCGGTTTGCATCCAGTTCTTTAATTATTTTTTTAAAAAATGTCAGAACCATTTAGATCGGACAGTGGGACCATGAAAACCAGTCCATGAAATTTATAAAAAATAAAATAAAATCAAAAATAAAAAAATAAACGCAAAAGCAGCTAGCGCCTAGCAGTAACAGTTTGACCCTCCATGAAATATTCTCAAATGCCACCCCTAACTCCATCTCCCTCTCATAGGTCGCAGCCCTGTTCACCACTTCCTATCATCATCAACTAGTTGCCAGCCTAATCCAACGACTGGCAACAGCCGCAACACAACAACCCAACCCTCTCCCACCATCCCGCATGTCCCTTCCTACTTCCCTCAGGCTTACCAATCATGGTTCGTCGTCACCCAATCATGATTCGCCATCGCCAATCACTATTTGTTGTTGCCATCTCCACTCTCCAATCACCAGTCATCTGAGCATCTCTCCCATTCTCCCTCTCTCAAAGCCAAACATTGAAACAGGGGGACCACCACCATCGTCTCATCCACTATCGACAGCCACCCATGTGGATCACATGAATAGCCAATTAGCCGTGGTTGATCTTTCATGTTCCACCAAGGCATGGAACAGCGTGGATGGTTCTGTTGTTACCATGGTCTCCAAGACGATACACATCACTTGGAAGATGAAGTCTTGCCATTCTGTGCTTTTTCCTGATTTCCCCACCCTTTTATCATCTCCCTCAGTTGAATTGAATTATCCTTCTCATCTTCCAAAGCCCTACTTCTTCTACCAATGTCACACCCCTTCAATGGTTGTGAAGGGGGAGAAAGGTGCATGTGAAATTCCTGTGCTTTGGGCTGTAATTACAAGCGCAGGCATTCTCGATCTGTTGGTTTTCTGTTTATGAATTTTCTGGATTGGGGGATTTGGTTGAGGGTAATCAACAATGGAGGAGAACTGGTTGTGTCAGTGGAGTGTTTTCAAAGCTCTTCTAGCGATACTTCAACAGTGTGGGGATTCAATGTTACTATTATCATCATGAACAAATGGATCTTTCAAGTCTCTCTCTCTCTCTCTCTCTCTCTCTCTCTCTCTCTCTCTCTCTCTCTCTCTCTCCCCCCCCCCCAAAATTCTGAGTTGCAGAGTTATTTATTTTTAATGTTTATATACGTATTGGATTTTTATATGATGTATAGCTATTATTATACGTTTTAAAGGTTATCTATAATTATTCATATTATATATAGTTATATATATGTATATATATATATAATTCTATTTTTTTTAATTTTAAAAAATCTAAAATAATTATTATATCATAATTACATCTTGCTGAACTTATGGTTCAAAACGGTTTGAACCAACGGTCAAACCAGACATAAAAATGGTTTATCAAACGATTCAGTTCTGACAACATTGCTAAAAATCAAACTTCTCAGCTAAAGTACTATCTCCCAAAACTCTTAATCCATTTCTGATCCAATTAGTTTGTTCAAGTGCTGGTCGTCTCCCAAAACCCTTGATCCATTTCTGATCTGATTAGTTAGTTCAGGTGGTAGAGACGAATTGTTTATACATTATCTAATTCTAGGGTTCGGTGACTGGTTTATGTTGCTTACAAATACTTCAACGAAAGAATCAGCATGTTCCCAATAGCAGGTTCCTTTAATTATCCCGGGCACCTCATTTATGTTGCTTACAAATAATTCAATGAGTGAAGCAGCGGCTTGCCCATGGCAGATTGTTCCTATAACTATCCCTATAGCTTCAGAACTATGGCATTATCTCTGATAAGTAAATGTTGAGTTCTTAAATCTCACCAGCCCAGCAGCTCTAGCTCATTGGATGTCGAATTATTTTCTCAAATGGCTGGAAAATTTTACAAGCAATTGTAAAGGTGGAAAAGGGGCATGTGAGAGGTCATCCTTAGTTCCTTACAAAGAAAAAGGGAAAAGGAGGTGAAGAACAGAAATGAAAAAGAGTTACCACAGCTACATGGATGAGAGACGGATACCCAGAAAAATTAGAGTTAAGACAGGTTGAGAAATAGGATAAGGGAGAGATCCCTTAAAATTCATAAAATGGCTGGGCCAACTTGCAACCACATTGACTATCTTATTCTTTAACACTTGAAAAAAATCAAAAAATCTTCATCTTCAATTCCTTCGCCCTTCACAAATACTGTTTCTACCATTTCTCATGTCTTTTTTGCTTTCTTTCTTCTCTTCTGGGTGACCGTGGAGACCTGGTTCCAAAAGTGTTTATAAGGCCCGACATTCCTATAACAGAGCGATGGGGTTTATCCCTTCTTCGGAAAGGTCTGTATTGACTGCAAAGTCTTCTTTCACAAAATCAAGAAGGATGAAGAAGAAAAGGAAAAATAAAAAGGGGCATATTGCTTTTACAAAGTCCAGCAGAAATTTCACTCATGAATATATATATCATCGAAATCGAAGAAATCGAACAGATTGAAAAGAATAACGAAAAAAAAAAAACAAAAGAAAGAAAAACCAAAAAACAAAACATGACTATGAAAGAATGACAGCCGAAAGCAACCAATTATTACATTTCCAAGGAAAATTCCAAAATCCAACTAAAATCCCGCCACGAATCACTAACAACAGTAACCCAAAACCCAAATAACCAATCACCCCCTCGCCAGCCAAAAATGCACACAAGCTATCAACGTAATAGCCCCGATTCCACAAACCCAAGAACAAACATGCAAAAACCAAAAAGGGCATGGCCGAAACACCTACCGAGTCTTCCGGAAGTCTGCTTCCATCGGCCCCGTTGCCTACATCACCCCCACCTTCATCATTATCGTCGTTGCCGTCATGGTAGATTGAAGAGATGGTATCGAAGATATCCGGAGGAAGAGGGAGGTTTCTGGAGATGAGGTTGAGAGCGCAGATCAGAGCTTTGGTCTTCCGCACGTTGTCGAGGGGTGTGGAAGATGGAGGAGGCGGTGGCGGCGTTAGGGGAGGAGGATTCTCGAGCTGTGCAGCCATGGCGGGGAAGGAGGGAGCAACGGATTCCAACGGCTATTTGAAATCGTAACAGACTCGAGCCTGGAAAAACGGGCCTTTGATCTCGGACGCTCGCTCGCTCGCCAGACTTCGGCCTTCTCTTTCTCACTTCGCCCAAAACCCCCCCAATTACCTTTCGCCGGAGGACAATTTCAGGTAACCCGCGGTATAAGTTATGATAGACCGCGGCCGCTCTTTTATTTGGACGGTCCATCTTGTGGGGCCTACACGGCGGTGCACCGTCTCCGTTGTGCGATGAGGAGCATGTTCATCCTGACGCTTGCACAGTTCGTTCGCGATGATCTGATCCGTCAAAAATATAGGATCCAAATTTTTATTAGTAGATTATTTTTTAGTACCTATCTTTGAAAATAATCCATTTTGATGATGAATAAAAGCAATGAGTCCGTGGGTTAATTTTCCTTCTGACTTTCCTTGCAGGCCTGGGTTGAGACGCACTGAGTTTTTCTGTGCGGCAGAGCTTGAACATTTCGTAAGCAACAGTGGATGAGCTTTCGGACTTCAGATTAGTAGAATTGTTTCTCCAGTATTCCCTTTCTAACTTTCGACCCCAGTGGCTATTACTTACCACAAAAATAATTAGATGAATTTTAGATTATTTTATTAGCAACCTATAATAGCTCGACAATGCAAACAATTGTCCGAGTCGATAGAGCAATGAGGAAATACAAGATTCTTTGAGGAAAAATGGGTAAAGACTCCCACAACCCAGCCTCCATTAGTGGAGAGAAGTTGAGTGATCTTGGAGCTCTAAGGGCAACATATTCAAACCAAAATGACAATCCAATCGAGCCTATAAATTTGAAAAGTTCAAATTTGCATTAAAAATCTGTATCACAGTTCAGCAAACTCCAAATAAATAGGGATTCTCTGTTGTCAAACTCCCCTTGTTATCAAATTGTCAACATAACAACCTCCCTTGCTATTAATCTGTCATCGCTACAAATGGAGTGCACACTAGATTGTCAAATGACTTAAAATTAGGACCAGATTTTATGAGATTTCTCTTTTATTTGATTTTCAACTGAATCATTATAATTTTATTTAAATACTTCACTTGTATAGCCTAAGTGTTCATGTTGCCATTGCATAAAACTTTTGAGTTTCATTTCCTTTAGAACAAATACTCAATTGACTTAGTTTTTCTTCATGGTATCAAAGCCATTGTGAACACTAGGCACAGCTCCAGCATTTTTTTCAACTTCCATCTTACCTTCCACTCACTTCTTTCACCATGACTACCTTATCACTCAATGTTGGCATATTAAGTATAATCTTCCTACTTAGCTTAATTTTAATAATGAATATAATTAAGTAGCTAAGTTTTGATAAAAAGCAAACATATGAATGAAAAGTTAAGATACTAACTATTTTCTTTCTAAGTGATGCAGTATTAATCTGTTAAAATGAATTAAGAAAAATAACTATTAAGCTTAAAACGTATATTATTAAGCCTTCACAGAAAGAAGGTGATGCTCAGAAGAAATTTAGAACATTTCAGAAGTATTTCAAAGACAAAGCGTGAAGCTAAGAAGCAATTCAAAATTGTTCAAAAATATTTCAGAGACATATTAGAATTCCTTAGAAGATAAGGCGTGAAGTTCAAAAGTATTCTGAGCTATTTCAGAACCACTTTAGAGATAAGTCAGAATCTGTTTGGAGACAAAATGCAATCCTTAGAATTAACTCCCAGGTAGTCTTGCACTTCAGAGGTAGTTCAGAAGCTCTTTAGAAATATTTTAGAAGAAAAACACTCTAAAAAGAATGATGTTTCTGAACTCAGAAGTTCATTAGTAAGAACTTCTAAATATGCTCAAAAGTAAATTAGAAATAACTCAGAAGAAATGTAGAATAAAGTTTTAGCAATCAAAAGTTCATCAGTAAGAACTTCTGAATACGCTTAGAAGTAACTCAGAAGCAATGCAGAATGATATTTCTGCAATCAAAAGTTCATCAAAAATAACTTTAGAAATAATTTGGAGGAAGCTTATGCATTAAGAAATAGCTCAGTAGTAACGGAGAATGTCAATCAAAAGTTCATCAGAATTCAAACTTCAGAAATGCTTCCAAGTTTCAGAGATGTAACAGAAGACTGATAGTAGTGATATAGAGTGAACACAAAAGAAGATTTTGTGCTCAGAAGATTCTCAGAAGTAATATAGAAGCTCTTCAGAAACATCTTCAAAAAGCCAAGATTCAAGCACATTAGAGGCAAAATGCAAACTTCGGAAAAACTTCAGAAGTTGTTCAAAAACAAATCAAAAGCTCTTTAAAGGCACCCTTAAAAAGCCAAAATTCAAGAAGTTCATTAGAAGCAGAATTTAATCATTTAGAAACACTTCAGAAGTTTCTCAAAAGCAGAAACATGACTGATGAACGTATCAAATACCGACCTTCAGAAGAATTTGAAATGATTGATCGTGCAAAATTCTAACATTATCACATAGCTCAAAAGTTCAATAGAAAAACCTCAAAAGTTATGCATTAAGTGCAGAACTGTAACTGACAGGTAGATGAACCTCAAAAATTTTTAATACTTATCACAAGACTTCTGTAGCTGGATAAAAAAAAAACACAACAAAACTTTAAATCTCCTTTTTCAAACGATTGGAAAGCTAACAAAAATGATCATTATAGCTAATATGTCTTCCACAATTTATAAAAGGAAGATTCAAATATCTGAGAAAATAATTTGAAAAAGAGTAGTAGAGAGAGAAAAGAAAAAGTTTACTTAAACATTTAATGAAGCTCTAAGATTTAACTCCATGAGATCAGCTCTATTGCGCTACATTCCAACAAGCATTCAAAGCAAATCATTCAACAATACTTGGAGTCTAATCTTTGTTATTCTTTACTACTATATTTATTATGTTTTTATCACTACACTTCTTCACTTTGTCTATCAAAAGACATTCATTTTTGTACACTTTTATTTACTATTTTCTCATTTACAAGCAAGTGGCTTGCATCTTATAGTGAAAAGCAACTAGGAAAACTTGCTTAAGTTTGTATAAGTTGTTAGTGAGCTTTGAAAACCAACTTTTATAAGTTTGTTAGGGAGCTTAAAAACCACAAGTGTTAGTAAAACCTAAGCTTAGCAAGAGAGGCTAACTTAGAGAAGTGAAGTAGGTACCAGGTTAAGGGTCGAACCACTATAAAAACCATTGTCTCAGTGTACTATATAATCTTTCCTATTTTATTCCAGCACAACCTTTTGAATTTAATCAAAATTTTTAAAGGCTTAATTTACATCTCCCCCATTGAGCCACCATTAGCTAGGGACCAAGAACAACCTTATCACCCTCCGACTCACCCCAAACAAATACCCCTTGTGGCATCAGCAAGCATTGGCTCTTGTTGAGATTCAAGAAATGGTCGGGCATCTCCAACCAAATACAAAAATGCAGAAAATTCAACACCATAATTAACAAATGCTTTTATTGCATGGCGAAAGTCAAGTTGTCTCCTTTGAGAGTGGATCATTTGAACACTCTCTGAGGAAACTCTTGGACTCGTTATTGGTTTTGACACAGCTCATGCTATTTGGGAGGCTCTCAAAAATGCATATCGACAAGACTCACAAGAATGTGAGTTTACACAGCGACAATGAGTGACCTATCTTCAAAAGGAAGATAACACAATAATCACAAAACATATTCGAACCTTTAAAGGTCTCTATGATAATTTATTAACCATTGGAAAGCCCGTACTAGGCCAAGAAAAATTCTTCTACCTTCTTACTATTCTTGGTCCTCATTATGAAACATTCATAACAACCATATTGAAGCCCCTCAGGCCATCGTACTCTGAGTTGGTCTCTCAACTCAAAAACTTTGATCAAAGTTGCAACTAGTTCTCTAACCACACAAACATCCTAGCTTCTTCCCTCACTCATCAAATGGCCTTTTATGGACAATAGCAGCAATGCCAACAGCCGAACTCTTCAGGCTATCGTGGACCTTCACAAAAATTCACTTCCAATGGTCATGGATTCCGGGCTCAACAACAAAAGGACTCTTCTTCAACAAACTCACAACATTGACCTCCTCCACCTCGTGAGCATCACATGACTCTTGCAGAGAGGGACAAATACTATGAACAAAAATGCCAATATTGTGGGATGATGGGCCATGTTACTAAGATATGTTGGTGGATGCCGAAGAAACTCACTCAACAAGATGAGATTCCATAAGCACTTGCAGCACTCACTTTGGACACCACCGTTGCTGACATCAAATGGATAATGGACACTAGGGCTTCCAACCATATGATAGGTAAGCCACGTATGTTAACTAACCTTCGTAAATACTCTAGTGTTGACTCTGTGTTAATTGGAGATGGGTCTTCCATGCCAATTCTTGCAATTGGAGATTCTTATATAAAATTAAAGGCATCTGCCTTATCTTTCAATGATGTTCTATTGGTCCCAAACTTAACATAAAAAATACTTTCAGTAAGCCAGTTAACTAAATAATTTTCTGTTAATTATGATTTTTCTAATGTTGATTTTTGTATTAAGGAATCGGAAACAAGATAGACAGTGATAATAGGGAAACACAAGGGTGATCTCTATGTCCTACCCACTTCACCAAAATTGTATTTTTCCCATTAGTTCAAATTAAGCATTGCAGAAATTTGGCATCAATGCTTAGGCTACCCACAGTCTTCAGCTTTACAAATGCTAAAAAATAAGAGACTTATTGATGTTGTAAGGACAATAAAATCTCAACATCGTTGTCATAGTTGTCAACTAAGAAAACTTAGTAGTTATCTTTTTCTTATTCAAAACATTCAAATACTAGTGTCTTTGAAAAAATTCATTATGATTTGTGGGAACCTACCCTCATTTTATCAATTGCATAATTTAAATATTATGATTATTTTGTTGATGATTTTTCTAAGTATACATGAATCATTCCCTTGCACAACAAATTTGATTTTTTTACTGCATACTTAGCTTTCATGAAATATGTTGCAAGATAGTTTAACAAGCAAATTAAAAATTTTCATTAAGATAGTGGTGGTGAATTCATCAATTTAAAATTATCGACTCATTTTCTTTCTACAAGCATTGTTCATCAAGTATCATCCCCATATACCCTTGAGCAAACAGGTGTAGCTGATAGGCGCCATAGGACTATAAGAGAATTAGAGATGATTATGTTATTTCATTATGGTGCACCCTTATTCTTATGGATAGAGGCCTTCACCACAGCTGTGTATCTTATGAATCGCCTACCATCATCTACCCTTAACATTGAAACACCATATTTGGTACTTCATGGGACACATTCGGATTATTAATCACTTCGAGCATTTGGGTCTAAGTGTTTTCCCTACACTTGGGATATACAAAAACACAAATTTGATCAAAAACTACTTCGGGGCATTTTTGTAGGCTATAGTGAAAAACATAAGGCTTATAAGTGTTATCATCCATCAAGTAGAAGGTTTTTTAAATCTCTCATCACATTATCTTTAATGAGTTAATTTTTCCATATAAGCCTATCAACAAATCTTGCATGACAGCGAATCATCCACAAATAATTAGTATGTTTGATTCTTGGTTACCACATACTAACATTTCTTCTTCTGCAGTTATAATTTCGAACTCTCCCTCATCCCCATGTCAAAGTACCTTGCAGCCAATTGACACTTATACTCCAAAAAGTTTTTCCCAAAATTCTAATCCCACTGAGTCATTATGGCAATCCCACTATATGGAATCATAGGCCAATGTAGAAATTAATTTAAATGAATTTCATGTATCTCTTCACAACACTAGTTCACCTGAAACAATTCTGTCACAAAAATCTCAAGAGTCTCTTAGGTCTAGCCAAGAAATAACTTCACTGATTATAAGTGAAACATCCGAGTCCTCCCATCATAGTCCTAGTCCTTCAACACCATTGGTCCACTCCATGGTCACTCGATCTAAACTAAATGTGATAAAACCAAATCCTAAGTATGCCTTAACCACCATCACATCAGCTACTATACCTCATGAGCCTTACAATATTTTAATTGCATTGGCACATCCTGGTTGGAAAGCAACCGTGGACAAGGAGCTGGCTATGCTAAATTAGAATGAGGGTTCCTCAAACACCAAGCATGCATGTCATTAGTTCAAAATAGGTGTTTGAATCAAAACTCAAACCAGGTGGTTCTTTAGATCAACTCAAAGCATGTTTAGTTGGAAAAGGGTATCATCAAATTGATGGAGTAGACTACATAGAAAAGGGTATCATCAAATTGATAGAGTAAACTACACAAAAAATTTTCTCCAGTTATCAAACCAAGGATAATACGCATTATAATTACCGTAACTCTTGTTTAGAAGTGGTCCATCCGTCAAATGGATGTAAAAAATGCTTTCATACATGGTTTCATTTATGAAGATCTATACATGCAATGACCACTAGGAATGATAGATTCTCAACATCCGACATACGTTTGCAAATTACAAAGTGCTCTTTATGGCCTAAAACAAGCACCATGAGCTTGGTTTGATCGTTTTAGTACATTTCTTCTTAAATATGGTTTTATTTGTAGTCTATCATTGTTTATTTTCCATTTGGATTATACTTTATTAATTTTACTCCTTTATGTAGATGACATGTTGCTCATAAGATCAACTCCAACACTTGTTTCAAATTTTATTATGTTGCTAAACAATGAATTTGTAATGAAAGACTTAGGACCTATTCATCACTTTCTTAAGATGGAAATAATTTCAACCACAAGTGGCCTTCTGTAATGCCCTACTTTCTGGGCACTGCTATAGGGCAATATCATGAGGAACTTTGAACAGAGTCTCTTATGTATTGGCCATATTCCACCTGCATAATCCATCAACTTGTACAACCCATCATCATATATATAATCATATCTATCTAAATCATAATTAACTAAACCACACACACACACACACACACACACACACACAGAGCTTGCCCAAAATCGGCAATTGCATTGTGATGAGGGTAGTTAAAATAATTCCATATACATCCTATTATAATGACATGCCAGTAAACTTAAGTTACACAGATTTATACATAACACTCATTTATAATTTATATATACATACAAAAAATGCCAAAAAGGTGATTTTCATAATTATAAATTCTTAATGGGTATGATTCATAGCCTATCCAGATCATGAGCTCCAACCTACATTGGGCTTCGTCTTCAGGTCTGTCAACTAAAAACCATAATTGAAATAGGATAAGTCCGGGCAACTCAATAGGCAGGTATATAATTAAATAGTAATTAACAATAAAATATTAAAATCAAGATCATAGCACATATGTATACAATGCTATAACATTCAGTGTCTCATAATAGCACAACAATGATCCATTTGTACATTATTAACGAAGTCACGATGCAATCTTATAATTCATCCATACTCGGTTCATCCTTAGCTCAGTCTCAACACACCACTGTCAGGATATTATTCTCATCCATTCATACCCATACCTCATAATTTCACTATCATCATCCCTAATTAATCTTTGGTAGGTAGTCAACAGAATAGACAGCAACCCTGTGTGTTCCGGTCCCTTCCAATAATCCTAACTATGAAGCCTGCCAGGCCTATGAGTCTCTCATTGTCATCCGTGGCACCTCACCTACTTTGCTGTATAGGGACCACAAGTTCTTCATCCCACTTAATGAGGCAATTAATGTTCTAAATTTTTCAAGGGAGACCCTTCTTCAAAAACTAAAAAAAATCATCATTTTAATAAATAAATAAATAATACACTTTTTGCAATATATTGTTTAGGGGCTGCAACATTCAATTTGGGAGTCGTGACTCCCACTTTCTGCCCATGTTTCTTGGCCCTACACACTCGGGTGTCATGGCATCTAGGTTGGAAGTCATGGCTTCCATCCACTGCACACTTGTCACACCTAATTTACCTCCTCCTTTGCTCCCTTGTTTAACCATCTTATTTACACCTTAATTCACTTCATATAACCCTTCATTCTCCCCCATTATTCCCACATATGTTGGGGCTCAATCATACATATGATGCTATCACAAATTACACAATGCAATGTGTCTATAACTCTTAATGAAATTAATAGATCTCAACATACAATAAGGCTTATATAGTTAAACACATACTCTTACATTTAGTTCTATAATTAGTACAAGAGAGCATTATTTTCCTTATTTCCAAACATCATGTCACATAATTCACATTGGTTAAACATGCCTAAAACATAATATAGTATGTTACCCAAAATTAACATGCAATGCCCGTAATGCTTAGTTATGAAAATTCAACTCAACTACATAAAGAAAGTAAACCTGCTTACCTTTATGCTGATATACATACCTTTTTTTTATCTTAAACTTAGAATTCCCCAAGTCCAATTCAACTATCTACAATCCTATACATACAATACACGTCCTAGTAGTATCTACACATAATTGAAATTCTTAAAACATCATTGGCTTCAACCCTAGTTCAAGTTCACCACACAACCCTTTCTAGGGTTTATCTAATTGTCAAATGAAACCTCAGTTAAGGGGCAATTAAGAGTTCAATAACAAGCATTAATCATGTTATATTATTCTTAACATCATTTTATTGAACATCTCATATGGAACTTCTAGATTTCACAATTCTACTATAAGTAGTATAGGGTTTCTTTCCCAAATGACAAAATTACCTCTAATCCTTAGTTCAAATAATCTTTTCCCCATTGCCAACCTCCTAAACTTTAGTTCTTCACTAAACATATGCTATAAACCATGATTTCATCAAATTACTTAGGAAGAATACTAATTAGGCAAGAAAATCACTTACCCCTTAGTTTTCCTCTACCAAATTTCAACAAAACTCATTAAGAAAATTTTTCCAACTTTTCTTCTTTTCTCCACTACTCTAACAGTCTAATTTCTGCATCTTTTCAATTTTAGATAGTCATTGTACGCATTATCATCAATTTTTCTACAAAAATATGTTGAATTTGGCTATAGAATTGGATTCCCTAAGAAGGTTGAGACGTGGGAGGGGCTAGAAACGTGAAAATGGGGTTTGGGATGGTTGATGGAGCATTTTAAGCTCTTCCACCCATGATGCTCCAAAGGTACACAGTAAGCTATGCACATACACTCCCCTTTTCTTCACTTTTTGCAGCTTTTCAACATACTTATGAACCATAATACCATATCATTAGTCATGATCTTCATGATTCTATCAATTGATATTGGTAATTTTGCTATCTTTGTAATGAAGATACATGCACCATAAAAAATTCAGGGCGTCACACCTTCATCTATCCTAGTCACATATGCATTGATGATACTTGAACGCTCCAATATGATTGATTGTAAGCCAAGGAGTACACCTCTTGAAGCTAAAAAGAAAATATCTTCCAATGTTATTCTCATAGAAGACCCAAGCTACTATCTAGGACTTGTTGGAGCTTTACAGTACCTTAATCTCACTCATCCTGATCTTTCATTTAGTGTTAATTATGTATCTCAATTCATATATGCTCCCACAATGATACATTTAAAAATGATCTGGCAAACACAATGACTGAACTCGCTTGGATGACCTTCATTCTCAAAGATCTTTGCATTACAATGTCATCTCTTCCTATACTTTATTGCAACAACCTTAGTGTTCTTTATATGACCATAAATTTGGTATTCCATGTATGAAGCAAACATATCGAGTTGGATTATCATTTTGTGTGCGAATTTGTTGCTCATGGACTACTTGCCACACAAAATATCTCCTCTGACAATCAAGTTACCAATCTCTTCACCAAACTGATGTCAAAATCCGCTCTTCAATATTTTTGCCACAAATTTTGCCTCCAGCCTTGACAAAGTTTGTGGAAGGATATTAGCAACCTATCATAACTTGGCATTATAAACAATTGTTAGAGTCAATGAAGAAATAAGGATACACAAGATTCTTAGAGAAAAAAAGGAAAGACTCTCACAATCTAGCCTCAATTAGTGGAGAGAAGTTGAGTAATCTAGGAGCTCTAACAACAACATGTTCCAACCAAGATGACAATCCAATCAAGCCTATAAATTTGGAAAGTTCAAATTTGCATTTAAATCCGCATGGCAGTTCAGCAAACTTCAAATAAAGAGGGATTCTCTATTATCAAACTTCCCCTATTATCAAGCTATCAGCATAACAACCTCACCTATTATCAAGTTGTCATTGTTATAAATGGAGTGCACACCAAATTGTTAAATGACTTAAAATCAAAACAAGATTTTATGGGATTTCTCTTTTATTTGATTTACAACTGAATCATTGTAATTTTATTTAATACTTCACTTGTACAGTCTAAGTGTTCACATTGTTATTGAATAAAATTTTTAAGTTTCATTTCTTATAGAAATAGTTCCACGGAGGTATTTTGGTTGAATTTCTTCATTTTGACCCACTTGATGATTAAAAAAATCTATTTTGACTTTTTTGGATTATAATATCAAAAATATTTAAATTAAAGTCATGTATAAATTGTGTTATTTTCAAAAATATAAAATCATGTGTAAAATATGAAAGTTACTTGAATCTATTCACTCATTTGCTAAAATATTGTAATAATGTGTATAATTATTTATCTACATGAAAATAATATTTTAGAAAATATAAATGTTTAATTAAATTTTTTAAAAATTATCTTTTATTCATATAATTTTAATGTATTGATAGTCAACCTTAAATGATTGTGACTCATATAAATCGTTGATTTGGATAGATTTTAAATTCTTAACTAAACAAATTATTCTAAATAAAATAATTGAATTGAAACATGAAGGTGGGCTTCAACTAGGGATCCAAATTGGGTTCGGTCAACCTAAGCCCGAATAATCTCAACCCAAATTTTAGGTAGGGTTGGGATAACATTTTCAACTGGTGGAGTTAGATTGGATTAAAAAATATAATTTAATTTAAAAATTAGATTAAAGTTGAATTAACATTGTTGTAACTTGACTAACCCAACCTATTTTAATAACTTAATAAAAATATACATTTAATCTTTAATGTACTATCTATTATCAAATAAAATTATAAACTTATCTCTAATTGTTTTAGAAAGGAATACAATTAGAAAACCCAACATTATTTTTATTTCTTTTCTTAGAAAGCCTTATCACTTTAAGCTTCCCTTTAATACATTAATCCTTATATATTTATTTTTTAGATTAATTTTTAAAATTTATTTTTTTATAAAAAGATTTAGAATAATTAATTAGTATTTTAAATATATATATATATATATATATATGATACAAACTCAAATTGTGACCCGAGCCTGACTTGAATTCAAACCAAATTTTAAAATTTGGGTAAAAGCCAACCTCGACCCGACCTAATTTATAAATCAGATTGGGTTAAAATTTCTAAGGATAAGATTAGGATTAGGATGACTTTAACCCGATTTAACTTGGCCTGATTTGGGCCCTAGTCTCAATGAAGTAGTATAAGAGATTTAATAATTGGGATCCAAATTTAAATGATGTGAAGTCCTTCATTTTGGCCTCTCAAGTGCATGGCAAGCCAATTGGCTTTCCCTCCCAACTCTTTAGGGCTCATAAATTGGATGATTTACTTAAAATTAATTAATTTAAGACTAAACTTCTCATTTTTAGATTAATTAAAGGAGTTACAGTTTCCATGAAGTAGTAAGATGGTTTTAAAAATGGGTTTAAAAATGAGTCCCCATGCAAAATTATCACTTGTACTAGGCACAAAACATAAGCATTAGGTAAAATTAAGACTAAGAAATAGAAGAACGTTTTAAGCTTCCTTAGGTGATATAAGGTTTAACGAAGTAATAAAGGTCCATTTTATAATGAGAATTATTTTTTATTAAAATAATATTTATTTTTCTCAATAACTTTAACTTTTCATCTTTATTATTTATATTTTTGATATTATTCTACATTTTTATTAAAAATTATTTCTATTTTATTTTTATTTTCTTTTAGTGGCTTCTATCTAATCACATTATTTTCTCCCTTTTTTGGGCTATTTTTTAAAATTTTACTTTTTCTATTCCTTTTCAGCTCCTTTCCTAATGAGTAAATGGAACTTAAGAGGTTTCATGTAAAATAATAATAATAATAATAATAATAATAATAATCAAAGTGTTAAACTTTTTATATCTCTAAGCGATGACTTTTCAAATTTTATCATGTTCATCTTTATATACTTAATTTGTCATTTTGTTTCAAGTACTATTAACTTTGATGAAAATTAGGTACGTTTACTAGGTACAAATGAACAATCATAATTCTTTTATGATATTTTATATTATCATCCAAAATATCTATTTTTTATAGTTATGTTTGGAGTAGAACTTAATTGAAGACTACAAATTTTATTTATCTGTTAGAACCATGACAAGTTCTCCGTTTGGGAATTGGGAAAATTTTTCATCCTTTTCTACCCCTACTTCTACAGTTTGAATATAATCTGATTATCAACTTTACTATTCTCATTGTTATCTATCTTTTTAATCATGATTTTTCATCTTTTCATATACAAAGCTAGCATAGTTTGCCTTCATTTGTTTTACTTCTAAACATTTTTTTCAATCAAATTACATCATTCTTTCTTTTTTTATTTTTTTTCTATTCTTTTTTTTTTCTAGCCCTTATCCCATTTCCAAATGAATCTAGGTATAAATTATCTAATGGTGGTTATTTAGTTCTAAGTTTGTGGCATACTAGATATTATTATGCATTGGATTTTAAATACGTGTCTAAGTTAGAGACATTCCTAGAAATGGCCAACTTTGATGCAATCAAAGCATCATGATCAATTTGGTGTAGGAGACATGTCGGTATTTACGAAGTCCCTTGTATGTCATACTAAGCTAAAACTTAAAAGTAGACCACTTTATAAAATTCTAAATAATTCTTTTTAAAATTTTAAACAATTCTAAAAGTATCTCCTATATGTTTTCATGTTCTTTTTTTAATCCAAAAATTATTTGTAGACTGCCCCCTTAAATTTTATGAAATTATATATTTTTATAAATCAATCCCTATTAATTATAAACTATACATTTTTTCTCTTTCATTAACAATTATTAGTTTTTCAATATTTTTTCTCCAACTACCATTTCCTAGGATAAATTTACAAATTTCAATTAGAGTGCCTCAAAAAGAAAGTGTCACTGTTTACAAGGGCTTCAAATGCTTTCTTAAAAGAAATTCCTATACTTAAGAAGAGAAATTAAGAATAAGAACTACATCTATATTTCATCATCAGATGATTCCCAATATGTACCGGTATCAGTCATCCTTTTTACTCTTCTTTCTTGGGCTTTTCAACATTTTCAGGCTAAGCGGATTGGTTCTTCTCTTTTCTCTTTCTTGTTCTAGTACTTCCTGAATTTCTTTTTCTTCTTCCTCTTATATTATATGAGCTAATTTTTTAAGAACTCTTCTAACCTAAACAATTATATCATAAATACTTTAAGCTAACAACTCTTCAGCATAACCGAGGTTATCTTGTTGACCGAGTTAAGTATTGTTCTATTGCTTGCAACCTTTTCTTTTCTGAATATAATTTCTTTAAAATCAATCCGGGCATGTATTATATTCAAAAGAAACTACAAGTAAAATAACACAATAAAATAATGGAAAGACAAAAAAAGATGGAACCTATTTGGAGCCCTTGTAGACGGTGACGGTTTCCCTCTATGACACTCTAATTGATATTAGGGTTTTATTTAGTTTAAAGTATGGTTGAACCTGGAAATGGTGAAGGATCTAGTAGATCTATTAATCAAGATATCTCTAATAAATGAAGATCCTTGATTGATAGATAAGAAAAGTCTATAACAACTAGAATAGATGAGGAAAGGATTTATCCTCAGACCTCTTAGAAAGTTTCTAATGTATGGAGAATCCCTAAATATGGGTATCGAGAAAAAACTATCCAGATCCTACAGAATTTGCTTCTAGAGTTCGCCGAGCCAAGTAGGAAATAGGATAAATTCTAGGAAAGGAGAAATTAACTCCGGATGAAATAGGAAGAGTCCAGAATGAGTTAAATATTCGTCTCAATGAGCCTACAGTCTAATACCTTCCTCCGAGGATTGCTACTCTATTTCATTGACATGAGTATTTAACTCATTTTGAACTCTTCCTATTTCATCTGGACTCCATTTCTCCTTTCTTAGAATTTGTTTTATTTCCCATTTTGCTCGACAAACTCTAGAAATAAATTTTATAGGATCTGGATAATCTTCTTCTTGATACCCATATCTAGGTGTTCTCCATACACTATAAACTTCCTGAGAGGTATGAGGATAAATATCCTCCTCTTCTGTTCTAGTTATTATAGAGTTTTCTTGTTTATCAATCAAGGATCTTAATCTATTAGATATATCTTGACTAATAGATTTACAGATCCTTCACCCTTTTCAGGTTCAGCCATGCTTTAAACTAAATAAGGCTTTGATACCAATTAGACTGTCGTAAAGGGAAAGTGTCATTGTCTACAAGGGCTCCAAATAGGTTCATCTTTTTTCTTATTTTTCACTATTTTACTATGCTATATGCTTATAGTTTCTTTTGAATATAATACGTGCTCGAATTAATTTTAAAGAAGTTATATTATAAAAGAAAAGGTTGCAAGCAATAGAACAATACTTAACTCAGTCAACAAGACAAGCTAGGTTATTCTGAAGAGTTGTTAGCTCCAAGTATTTATGATATAATTGTTCCAGTTAGAAGAGTTCTCGAACAATCAGCTCATAAACAACAAGAGGAAGAAGAAAAAGAAATTCAGAATGGTATAACTGGGTATTTCTCTTTTGATAAGAGGAGAATTGGATTTGCCAATTTTGGTAGCAATACTAGATGCAAGTACTATTGGTCAATTTGAGAAATCTCTTTTTGGAGGAGTACATGCTAATCTGTGCAAGGGACCAATATGGTTTAAAGTTTGACCCAAATTAAGTGTAGATCTTAAAGATGTAAACATCTTAAAAACTCTAAGTTTAAAAATCTACACGAATGACTGGATGAAGCATGGCTATCCAGAAGATCGGAGAGTAATCTGAGTATGGTGTAAAACTTTTACTCGATTTTACACTACCCATAGACCAGTAGTAAAAGGAGAACAAATTTACACTGAATTGTTTGAATCTAACCCCTTAATAAAATAGATAACTCCAACAGTGGTAAGCCCAAAGGCATTAACATGGCCTAGGAATTAAGTGTTTCAAGATCAGGTTCGAATTCAACACATATTGGAATCTTTAAACATTAAACAAATTCCAAATGCACTGTTAATTGAAGAACTAAAATCGTTTGTGAGACAAGTTACTAACAAGATAAGCCTAGGATTAAAAAGGAAGAAAATGATCTTCCTGAGTCCTCTGAAAAATTATCTATTAATTCAAGAAAGATAGTTGGATGAAAAAAATTAGACATGCCAATTTATGAGAATGAACCTAAAGTTAATATGATAACCTGCTACCAAGTTTGCAGGTATTAGCAGACTTTCCTATAGCTACAAAGATTAAAGTTAATATTGATCGGGTTGAAAGATTAGCTCTAGTTGGTAAAGGAGTTAGTTTTTGCTTCGGAAAGAAGGAGATCCTCTCTCTCGAGAAAAATGGAAAGAAATTCCACTCATTCCCTTTGAATTAGCCAATGGATCAAAGGCTAATGTGGAATGGATTGTTGAAAATATGGAAGCGAGGATCTATAATAAAATATTTACATAAATGTTTTTGTAAAGTGTAGATGATTTATAGGAAGAACTTATCTTGGGAAACGCATTCTTAAAGCATCAAGCTGAGAGTAGACCATTTATCCAAGAAGATAAAGAAAGGAAGAGCAAAAAGGGAAGCTCCAAAATCCTTATTATATTCAACAACAAAAATTAGCCGAATTGAGAAGGCTAAGGGAGTAATCCCAGAATATTGAACTCATATCAAGGAGGATGGCCGGATTGAGCAGGCCAAGGAGAAATCTAAAGAAAGCTCAACTTCCATAGTGAAAGATAAGGTGCAATTCCCAAATGAGCACAAGATTCTACTCAGAGTTCATATTGAACACAATGGTATCCCCAATATCGTTAAAGACTCCACAAGATATACTTTATATAAACCTCTAAATGTGAACTTAGATGAGGTAGTTAAGTTGAATCTAACTGATCAAGCAAAAAAAATGTTTGAATTACTCTTTGCAGAATTGATTAATGGATTCTTCAGTATGAGCAAATGTGACCGGCATTAATCCTATATACTTGCATTGGAAATTGAAAATCTTGTTGAACAACTTGAGAAGGAATCTTGAGAGCTAAAACAATAAGCTCAAGAATGAGAATCTCAAGTAATAGATTTGACAGAAAAGCTGAAAAACTTAGAATCAAATAACCAACTAGTCAATGAGATGGTTAAAGAGTTAATCAAAAATGTTATTACTACGGAGACTCTACTATTTGATGAACAAATGCATGTTGAGAAAAACTCGGAATGGATAAAAAATCTTTATGATGTCCAGAGTTATCCATATATTAGAATCACTAAAGAGATGTTAACAAGCATGAACTAGACTAATCCATTACAACAAGAAATGGTGGAACTATGTATGTATAGATAGTCAGAACCAAGAGAAGTTAAGAGATCTTCTTAAGACGATCCGATATTTACTATTACTCCTAGGTTATGGTATAAGATTTGTAACAGGATTAATATTAGCAACCCTAACTTACTTGAAAGTAAAAAAACGAGTCTATCCCAGCTTTCAAGTTTAGATTCTAAATCCAAAGAAGAAATTGTCAAAAGATTTCCACAGAATGATAAGATTGACAAAGGCAAGATGAAAGGATTTTCAAAAAAATTAAAATCTCTATAACTTGTGCAAAAATCATCACTACAATCCTTCATGCTCTCCAAGCTAGATAAGATTCATCATTAGTCAAGATGAGTGGATATGATGAAGTCTCTAAAAATGGTCTAGCCATGATTCCAAAGCAGTATTTACCTAATGCTATATAAATTGTAGAAACCTATGCAGATAAAGTTGATCTATTTATCGACAGAATTTGAAGGCATGAGAATTATCTTAAAGAAATCTAGATGCAACGATCTCATATTTCCAGAATAGTGGATCAAAATCCACTTGTTACAATAGATGCACTAATGGACATTGAGATAGCTGGCCCAGAATTATGCAAGCATGATGAAATGATGCAGGGTTGATGCAGGTATGATGCAGACAAAATGCATATATGACGTAGACATGTGGGCTCCACTGGATAGGATAAGGACAAACTTTCAATAATAAAAAATCTTTCACTTTCCAAGTCTCAGAAGATTGCAGTGCTAATATCATTGTAAATCCACTTTAAAGATTCTTATATTTTACTTTTTATCCATATGTGTCATGTGTCTATGATGAGAGAAAATGGTCTAAAGATACTCATCTATCTTTATCTTCTTATATTTTCTTTTGTTCTTATCTTCTCGTAAATATATGGTTCTAGAAAGGCCACATGGCCCTCGCTTGTAATTTTTCTCTTCTATAAATAGAAATATCTCCTACTTCCCTTTAGGAGTAAAAAAGCAGTTTGAGGAAATATTCTACTTTTAGCCTTAAGTGTTCTACTCTTCGCCTTGAGTGTTTATTTCTCTTTCCAGCTCTACTCCCAACTTGATTTGCAACAAGTGTGGTGGTTGTGCAGCGAACAGGTTCATTTTTTTTGTATTTTTCACTATTTTATCATGCTATTATACTTGTAATTTCTTTCGAATATAATACATGTCCAGACCAATTTTAAAGAAATAATATTTGGAAAAGAAAATGTTGCAAGCGATAGAACAATAATTAACTCAATTAGCAGATAACCCGGTTATGCTGAAGAGTTGTTAGCTCGAAGTTTGTGCTTCATTCCAAAAAAATAAAATAAGTTAAATTTTTTCTAATATATGTATAAATAATTTCAAATAATTTTAAAAAATTTTAAATGTATATTTATAATTTCAAATTATATAAGACACTATGCAAGTCTTTCAAATTATTCAAAATAATTTAAAGATCTTCTTAGCATATCTCTATTTTTTTTCCTATAAATTTATTTTTGAAATTTCATTTATGTTAAACAAAATTTTCAAGTGTTTTGTTCTATTCCATTTCAATTTTTAAAACTTTAATTTTTATATTACTAATGTAAAGATACTTTAGTTATTTAATAGCTTTATTTTTTAAAATTTAAAGCACTAAAATTAAAAATCATTTCACTAAGTAATTATCGTTTACATTGTCGTATATTCATTTTTTTATGTTGCAAATTATTTGGAATATATAAAAATTAATATTTCTAAAAATATGATGAGCAATAAAGTTTATAGGTAGAGTGCACAAAAAAAGGACATTAGGCATTTGAGTCAAAAAAGAAAGAACATATTGAAAAAAAATTATATAAATTCTTTTTAAAATATTTTTTATATTTTTAAGTATGATTTAACTGAAAATAATGACTATATAATAACAAATTAATGAGTTCGCCTCATCTTTTAGGCAAAGACGCAAACGACTTTATTTATATTGTTACATGAGTCATGCATTAAATGCGTGCATGAGAATTTACCGCATCATTGCATTGGGCAGGGTCTTGCATGCCTATAGTGGACCCATTCCCATAGGTATATGGCAAAGCAACCGGATGCATGGTATGCTTTTTATTTCGTGCTTACCTTAAAAATTGAGGAATATCCAATCCGTCCATCATATTTACCCCCATCATTTTAGCTGTAATTGTTAAAATCTTTTTGATTGAGCATTTGCGTAGTCCATGGCATTTGAAAAAGCATAAAATTATATATAAAATACAAAAAATCATTTAGACCTATTTATTCGATTATTGAAATATGGTAAAATTTTATAAAATCATTCATGTAGTTATAAAAGAGACTTTGAATGGTGAATGGTGAATGGGGAACATGATAAATCACTTGTGTGTCCTACTAGCTATTAACAAAGTTAATCGACCACGTATTCACTCACAAATGATTTATTTTATATATATATGTCTTTAATAAATATAATTTTTAGCATATCAGCTAGTATTATGGGTAGTTTAGATCTAATAAAAAATCATTTTAATGACCATTTTAGCTACTTCTACATAGTTATATCAAAATATAGTTAAGGGCAATTTGCATTTACCTCTCAACCTTTATTATTTTACAAATTTCACCTCATAACTATTTATTTTGCATATTCTCATTTTTACTTTTGAAAATATTTTACAAAAAAGCGTATGACAAAAGGCCTTTATGATTTTTTATGGAAGTTAAAGTTTACTCAATCAAATTCTTAATTAGTAAACTTTGACTAAATTTTGTGGCTTACTTAAACATGATCAGGATCAAATAATGTTATCTTAAATTGTGTCCAACTTGATCTTGATAAATAGTGAGCTAGATAATGAAAATGGACTCCAAAAATTGAATTAGGTAAATTCAAGGATGATCATCCTATTATATTTCTAATTATTGGGATCCATCTTCATTATCTAACTCATTGCCATCAAAATCAAGTAGGGAACAATCCCAGGGTACTGTTACATTGCCTTGATAATGTTTAAGGGGCCACAAAATTCCATCAAAGTTTATAGGTACTTCTATCAACAACTTAATGATTGTTTGTCATGTGGGACTTTTTGTAAAATACTTTCAGAAGTAAGGATGAATATGCAAAATAAATCGTCATAAGTTGAAAATGGCAAAATTAAAAAAGGTTAAGAAAGTAAATGCAAATTGCCCTATAGTTTAAAACATTGCAAAACACTATAAATGGGATTTATGTTTCATGTTCAGAATTATTGAAAAAATGGCCGCAATTGCTAAGCTTTCGTATTTTTTATGCCATTATTAAGATTTCTAATTTTTTTCGGTCACTAAAAATGTTGAAAATGACTCAAGGAAAAGCATTTAGACAATGAAAACCCTTTTCTCTTCAGCTTGAAAAGGGGAAGTGGGATTTGCCCTTGACCAGATTGATAGGTCGAAAAGTGGCAAAATATCTCATGGATAGGCTTGGGTTCCCTCTTTACAAAATCTTTAGTTGGAAGTCAGAAACGAATTTCAGTTGCTATGAAGATAATGCTACCGAACATGAAAAACATTCAGAAGACAATACTGGATTAGGGATGGTCAAGCCGGTATTTTGAATCAGACCATCCACCATGCCTACTCATCCTTAAAAATACGGGGGGAAAACGATTTTTGTCCACTGATCCTAGCGAGGTGGCCCATCTAACTAGCCAACTGGTCTATTTTTGTCCCAGGTCCATCCATGGTTGGGCGTTCCATTTTTGTTAAATGCCTCGTCTAGTGAAGTGGCACATTGGAGGAACATGGTCAAGCAGCAAAAGAGACCAAGAAAAACCAATTGCGTAGCTTCACCAAATTGAGCGTAAACAAGGAAGCAAAACTATGATTGGTCAAATGATCAAATGAACAATGTCACCGAGAGCTGGGAATAACATTCATCTATGGGAGTCTACAAAACTAACAAGAAACCATCCAAGAAGAAGCGGAAGAAATTGCTGCAGATGCATTTATTGCCTGAATAAATTGCATTTCATGCTCATTTTATTTTAAAGGAACAAAAATCAATACATGATATGATGATGAAAAATCAATACATGACATCTACAAAAGCAAGTTCACTTGGATACAAAAAGTAAACATTAGATCCCACTGAGTATGTGGTATGCATTCAGAAAAAAAAAAACTCATATATCAATTACCATAAAAGAGGCATTTTACACAGCAACTGGCACTTTGAGAGATTCAAGTATCTTGTCATCAGTCTCAAACTGCATCGGCTTCTTGTCTCTACCAATCTTCACATACTCATCAAACCGCTCCTTCAGATCCTCCGGAAGATTAGTGGTACTATTCCATCCCAAATTATCTTTGGCGGCTCTTGGTTCTGCATAGAAGTGCTGCAGAACAAGTACAGAAATAAATGAATAAATAAATAAATCAAACATATTTGTTTGAGAATAGCAGCAGCCAGGCTGCTGATTGGCTTTCAAGGCAAACCATTCGATAATAAGTCAGGAATTATTTTATGGCCTTATGGGTTTGACATAGCATATGCTAGTGTGTGTGTGTGTGTGTGTGTGTGTGTAAGATTTAGTAAGTCCACACTAGGTGAGACATGCAAATAAATGGTTAATGGATGAAGGTCAAATTCTTCAACAGTTAGTTGTTGAGAGCAGAAATGCAGCTGTTGGGAATACAAAAAACAACCTATATTTCTCCACTTCCAACTTGCCAAGTTTGGAAACACCATGGTCAACCCATGGAAAAAAAAAATCAATGAATTTCACACAAGTGCAACAATGAGGCATGGGCCAAATCAATGTGAGGGTGCAGCTCAAAACTATAGGAGAGGATGCAGCCAAAACCATAGTTTCGAACTGGTTCCACCAAAGCCAGACTAGATTCCAAGTAGAGGCCCTTTTGAGACTTTCTATTTCAGCCAAGGCTAACTTTCAGTTTCAGACTGGGTTAATGAGCTGTGGACTACGTTTGGTCCAGGTGATCAACAGACTGCTGAAAGCAACCATAAACTGACAATTGCCACTGCATTAACAGTTTTTGAAGTTTAGAAACACAATGAAGTGATGCCAATCAGATGGAAAAAGATTACCATATTGCGGAAAGGAAATGCTTTCTTTGCATCAATGCCAAAAGCCTTTGGGTCATAATGGACAATGTTGACTGAAAGGCCTGCAGCTTGAGCACAAAGCTTGGCAAATCCATCCAAAGTCACGGCACGGTCACAAACACAGTTGAATATATTGCCACCAGCAGCGCTAGGCTTCTCGACAGCCAGAGTTAGCATACTGGATAAGTCCCTAACATGAGAAATATTGGTGAGTTGCACTCCTGAACCAGGGATGGGAAGTGGCCTGCCTCGAACAATTCCTGTCATTTCCATAGTAGAAGGAATAGAATCATCTTATGATTGGTCCATAAGTAGATGATAGTGCATATGGATGTTGCTAATGATTACAAAATAAAACAGAAGAACATCCAAGGATGCATCAGCTAAATGAAAGCAAATTAATAACAAATCAAATTTTCATGCCGTGTTTTTTGGTAAACAGTTGTTCTATAATCAAGAAAAGCTGACATTGAATAATTGCCAAGATGAAGAGTGAGTAAAAGTATTTGATTTCTTCAACAGTTAATTAATAGAAAAATTGATAACGAGGAATATGATGAAAAGCATTGGTTTGGAAATTTGTCAGACTGCAGCTGCTCCAGAATAGAATATTGGTTTTCCTTTCTAATGGATCAAGTTGAATTTCTGATATTTTGATGAAAAGTTAGAAGCTGTTGGCTCAAAATCAAAATAGGCTGTAAAAGCATTGCACAATAAACTATGATGCAAATTTTTAACTGTTTTGTGCATCTAGTCAGGACATGCAGCACTGGAACCCACATGCCGCAACATCACCCATGACAATGGTGGTATAGATGGGAATTTCAGATCCTCATGTTGGAGCTTTGTCAAGGGTGTTTTTAGATACTGGGAAAAGGAAAGGAAACAATGGGGGTGGGGGGCAATGGCAGTGGAGAGAAAATGGAAAGAAATGATTTCAATCATAAATTGAATAAAGACAAAATAGATTGTGTTAATGGTGGGGAAAACTAAGATTGATGTTTAAAAAATGTTAATGATCGGAAAAATGGGAGGGAAACTTTCCTTTACCTTTTACGAGTATGCAAATAATTGGAAGTGTTTTACAGCTTTTGTGTGTCATCTTGAAGTGAGAAAGGGAAACTGGTGAGGGAGGAGTTATGATTGAAGAAAGCAATATCGAAAACTGAAGAAAATTTTACCAAAAAGTGGGGAGAAGTGAGAAATATGGAAAATTAGAGAGGTGTGATGGAAGCACAGAAAAGGGGATGCACAGCATTCAGACAAGTGATAAAAAGGCATCCAATATAGCATGATCTAACCAGCATTCAGAGTCAAGTGATAAAAAGCATCAAATTTGGAGTGATCTAAATAAAGATGTTTTAATGCTGCAAGACACATGGGTCCAGTCAGTGTCTGATGTCCATGTGCACGAGATCATTGATTTCACTGGTAGCAATTTGAAAATACTAACGCACCCTATTTTGGCAATAGCTATCACAAACAATTAATCATTTGCCTTCAACTGGCAATAGAATTACATGGTTTAATCCCAAAGAATATGCTCCTATTCATATAAGGAAGAACATAAAGATTAAAGCAAACTGGATGTACAAATTATGACAGAAGTCCCTTGATATCTTTATCCAGGAAGAAGCTATGTCAATCGATCAAAGTTAAGGCTTTTGGGTTTCTGATAAAATTTGTAAAGGATACTCTGCGTCTTATGTGGTTTCGTTTTCCTTTCTTTTCTTTTCATTGTATTGATAATTTGATATGTATCACATGTTTTTAACTTTATAAACTTTATATTAATAACAAAATAAAGATATTAGCTATGCGCCTCCAAATAATACAGGAACAACTCCTGCACAAAACAAGTAGCGTTGTATAAGGTCATACGATCGAAGAACCACTCTTCACAGTCTTTGTTGTTCCCAGAGCCTATCATGTACTGTGGACGAAATATTGCCCAGCTACCAAAGGAAAGCTCCTTGATGTAGTTTTCCACTCCCACGTGGCTAGCATCTGCCTTAACGACATCCTACAATGTCCAATGGTTCATTTCAGTAAGCAGCAGTAAACCAAAATTATGTGATTTAAGCTGATCAAATAAAGATGATAGAGAGACAAGTTAGGAACAGCAACGGTGCTTAGCATATCATCTAACTACAACTTTAATGATGCAAGATAATAACAAAAACAAAACCAAAACAAGCGCCCAAGTTTTCTCAGGGCTAAATGAGTAAAAATCTAATAAAAAGTGTGCCATTTATCATATGTTGAAGGGTGGCTTCCACATTATAAGCACCAAGCATCAGCTTCGGTAATCACAGTTATCAGAAACAACTTAATCTGCATTGGGCTGAAAGAAGAAAAATGTCACTGGAAAATAACTCTAGTTCATTCTACTGTTGCTTTCTATCCTCATTTATTTATAGTACAAACAATTCACATTTGACTATGGCAGTAACAGTGCAGATTTACAACTATAGGAAACTATTGAAAGACAGATTTTTGGAATTTCCTAGCTCTTTTTTTATTCTTTTTAAAGCCAAATATGCACACACAAATGAACAGTGAAAGGATTGGTGTAGGCCCAGAACAAACACTTGCCTGCATAGGAGAAATACCTGCCTTGTGGATAACATAAATTATTCAATCATTCAACTATTCTTCATGTAAACAGTGATCAGATATATAAAATCAAGGAGGCTCCTTCTGTCTCCATACAAATGAATAGACAATGAACGGGCAAGTAATCTCCATTATAGAATCATTCCCGATATTATCATCATCAATCTTATGCAAAGTCTTCTTTTTGAGGGCCCACGAAATTCAGGTATGTCCATACGTATGAATCATAACCATGCTATGAGCTACACACTCTTGCAAAAATAGGCGTGCATGATGCAACTCCATTTGATGAAATGATAACAACTTGCATGGGGATTCCATTCAATAAAAATGAAAATTAATGTATATATATTGTATTGAAAAACAAAAACAAACAATACATACCCCTTCAACATGAGGAGGCTCATCAGTTGGTTTATATATTCCAGCACTGCTAATGTACAGAAATTGTTCAACACCAGCATTCTTGGCCCAGTCAGCAACAGGCCTATGTTTGAAGATTGATGTTAGGAACACTGGCGAATTTTCAATGAAAGAAGAATATTTGGAGTAAGGGTTGACATTTTTAAGAGATAATGGTTTCATCTAGAATAAACAAAGTTAATCACTACATAAACAGAAAAGATGACTGCTTGTTAGTCAATCAAAAGTACAACAAACATTATGCCATGGTTTTTAGGTTCATCCAGGTCATAAATGTGGAAGGTGAAGCCTAATAGAAAAATAGAATGTTGCACATTACTGTAACTTAGGAGAATTATTACTGCATTTAAATGTAGTTTGTAACTACACAACAGCTGTTGGGTTGTTGCTGTCACTGATCAAGAATCTGGGCATCAATATTGCTGTAAGCCTATGGCTGCCTGGCAGACATTGAATATTGCAGAAACTGACTACAACAAGGGACATGCAGCAACTGTCCAACAGAGATTATTGAAACTGACAAACAATATAGGGCATGAATATTGTTGTAAAATCTATAGAAGGGTGTTGAAACCTGATATGAATGATAGTCAATTCAGTGACAGATTCTCTTAATTTGTCAGGGTCTCAGACTTTCAACTGATTCTCTTCAAGTTGTCATGGTTTCAGATTTTCAACTGCTTAGAGTTCAGTATAAACAGAATTGTTCAAGATAAAGATGGAAAATAACAAACGTCTCAAAGACTTCTATCAAAAATTAAACAATTTTAAACAATAAATACCCGCAGGTTCCCTATGACTCTTACCATTTTTATGGATAAGCCACAGGATTCTTTATTTCTGACAAACTCAAGAAAAAGGAAAAAGGAAAAAGAAAAAGAAGAAAAAATTAGAAAAGAAATCAATTAGAAGTCCTTGATAAAGTCAATAACTTAACATTTCTATTTTGAATTGTTACATATAAGGAAACCTGCTTCTAAAACAAGAAAGATTCATCTTGAAATTGTTTCTGAAATCATAAGATAAAATGTTCAGAAGGCCAGCAGAGCAAGTCTGAATACTGTTGTTATCACTACGCAAGTGGCTAGCAAAATATGTAAGCTAAGTCGAAATAAAGGTACAGGAAACGAAGATAAATTACATTTGTACATATCTACAGGAAATGACTGGTGGTGCAGTTACAACTGTAATGGCCTCTATATTGCTGAAAACCTCATGGCCAAACCAGAAATAGACCAAAGCAATTTCATCATTTATCTAAGAACCAGTTGCAATGTATAAAATTCCATGTTAAGACTCTACATCCATTGTGGAGGATTTAGATGTAAGAATTTCTTCAAGCCTTAAGTTGGAGAGCATTTCATCTCTTAATTTAAAGAGAAAGCATTTCAAGAAAATGTGCCTATCCTCTTTATAAGATTTGGAACATGCCCTCACTAAGTTATAGTGTTTAAAAACAAAAACTTCCAGAAAAGGACTTCTGTCTCAAAAGAGAGCATGCAAGAATTTGCAAAGATGAAAAAAATCATGCTTATGACAGTAATTATGAATGAACGGCTTTCAAATTCCAGAAGAAATCAAAAGAAACAAACCTCACAGTGTCCAAATCCTTTCCATTGTTATCCAACACAACATCAAATGATGACCCCTGAACAACTTTCCCAACTTCGGCTGGGTCTCCCCAGATTGTCCGACCACCCACACTCACAAGCTCCTGAAAAATCAAGCACAGAGAACAAGTGCACCAATTTAACTCCAAAAGCAGCTGTGTAGTGGTACAAGCTACATTAAATAACATCAGATGACAATCCTCAAACGAATGATTGCAACCAGCAGACAATTTGCTGCCAAATTTACAGTGAAATAGAAAATATGAAAAATAAGTTCAGCACATCATATAAAATGGGGGCAAGTCCATTGATCAGATGGTTGCTCAATATAGATGCAGTTCAATCCATTCTCCAAAAGTATAATGGCCCACAAGATGCATCACCCAGATCACTGAATGGTGAAGAATATCCATGAAAAATGTTGTTTGAATGAAAGAAATACTGCAATTCCAGCTGAGCATAAAATTACACCTCCTCCCTCCCCTGCAAGAGAGGGAGAGAGAAGGAGAGAGAAGGAAATAGCCTTTTTATGATCTGTTTATTTGGCTGGTCAATGACATCTTGATGGACTATAGCCATCCAATCAGTGATTTGCAAATGGGTATTGGGGCATGTTTGCATGAATTTATACTTATAAATGTAAATGTTAAAATATCCATTTCTATTTTTATTTAATTGATGTGACATTTACCCATCATGTTTTCTCTCTCTCACCAACATGTTTTTGTTATTTTGTTTATTTATTCTATCCTTATTCACTCTATATCCCGCATCAATTTCAAAACACTTTCCCATAGGTGATTCACATATTACTCCCTCATGTTTCAAGAATTGCATATTGATCTATATAAGTTTAAAATTTTCATATCAACTCCGATAAGTTTGTAAAATGTTCACATTCATCCCTTCTAGTTTTAGGAATTCCCGTTGATAGACACATGCTTTTCCTCCGAATTTTTTTTTCTTTTTTTCTTTTTTTGGTTATGCCAGTGGCCAAATATTGAGCGCATCCTCAACCAACAACCAATAGCAATGACAGACGCGCTTATGGACCTTGACACAGCTGGCTCTGAAAGCTGATGCAGCACACACCTGCACATGGCTAGATTCCTCTAGCTAGTTATCTTTACTTTTGCTGATCTCAGGAAAGAACTGGAAACAATTGAACACAATATAAAGTATACATCTGAAAACTTTGAAAGAAATAATATTGAAGCAGTTAGAATCATTTTCTTATTCCAAGAAACTAGAAGGTGGATTAAGCAACTGATTAAAACTGTGAAAAATCAGATCTTAGCATTGTTAGGATGATTGGAAGATCCCTCTACAAAAGTTTCTTTTAGATCTTAAAAATACCTAGTAGCATTTTGAAGAAATTAAGATCAGAACAAAAGAGATTTAGAGTTATTGAAAGATATCTGACTGATTCAGCTGACATGTTGGGTTACGCTAAAGAAGATATCAGTCAAGTGATTTTCTATGCTATTGTAAGTGTAAGAGATACTCTGAATAAGATATCTCTTAGAATTACAATAGAAGAAGAAATCGAAACAGAAGAAGCGCTTGTTGAACAAAGAGAATTGGAAAACTCAGATTCAATTAGTAGAATTAAGAAGGCAACATAAGAAGCCCATTAGGCATTATCTACCTCATTTTCAATTATGTCAAGTAAATCCGATAGTGATTAAAACCACCATAATTCTACATGTGGCTCAAAAATTACTATACATGCTTTCAAATCGTTGTGGCGCCTGCAAATGGTATCAGAGCCTCTAACTTAGTTTAAGGCTTTGAAGAAAACCAGAAAGAGAGCTTAAGCCAAAATTTAAGGCTAGAAAAGCTTGGATACCTTAGGTTGGCTAAGATGGCTAAACCAGGAAAAGTAACGAGAAAGATCAAAATCAAGGATCTTCTAATGTTAGTAGCATTAGAAACTAGCTAGAAAGATCAGTTTTCACTGGACCTTCTAAAAGGTCAGTATCTTTCCATCCAAGAAGGGAAGAAGGAGATGTCTTCAAAACCCCAAGTTATGAGTATCAGGAAGAAGACTATCCAGGCCCTATTAAACTTCTCTCAAGAGTTAGAAATGCTGAGGAAGGTATCCAGCAAACTCTAGAAAGAAAAAAGTGGAATAGAAATGATGTACTTCAGGTTCAGTAAAAACTCAATAAGAGGCTGAACGAAGTAGAAGAAACCCTTAAGCAGAAAGCCAAAAGAAGGGTAAAGTTCTCAAAAACCTAGAAAAAAGATTAAGGTTTTTAGGAGAAGGTTCTGGAACGAGCATAGAACAAGCTTATAAGAGATTAGCCACTGAAATGGGAATTAAACCATTAAAGAAATGACTAAATAATCTCCAAAGCTTGAGAAGTCTAGCTTTAGCAGCCGGCAGAATCACACAATACGGGATATCCTTGGAAAACACTTTATAGATTTATTTCTAAGGATGGAAAAATGAAACCAATATCTCTACAAGGGGCTTATTTAAATATAAACTATCAAAGAGATACAGAAATGGCAATTGAAGCTTGAGCAAACCAGGTAAGAATAACCTTCCTTGGAGGAAGTAACTAGATTGTAGAAATTGTACGAATGTACCTAGCAGCCAGCTTACAAGAGATAACTCAGCAGTTTTGGGATGAATTGAGCAGAAGATCTCCCATCAACCAGGTGATTGAAGAAAATACCCAAAATCCAAAAGAAGTAATTTCTATTTTCGTAGATATCCTGAAAGGGGAATTCTCTGGAACAATCATCACAGATGCAGATGGATATCAAAGGCAGAAAGCGAGAGTAGCCTTAGTAAAATTGCAGATCTGTAATATGTGCCAATACGAGGAATATTTCTGTGAATTCAAAGAAAGATATTACCAATTAAGCTTTGAAGACCAGAAATACGCATTGACATGTTTTAGGATAAACTTCCCGGTAAATGGGGAGTTGTTACCCAAAGAGCCTTAGAATAATGTATGTTATCAAATCCTGACATGGCAGATACGTTAGGGTCTAGAGCTGAAGCAGTGAGACATTGTATCAGATTGTACTGCATGGAAAGGAAGCTTTCCAAGGACGTAAGCAAGATACTGATTATGTCAGAAGAATGCTGCGATAAGTTTGAATTGGTATTAGGAAGATATGACTGTGAACCAATCAAACGGGAGCCAATGAAGAAACAAGCCTCATGTCATGAAGGAGCTTGTTCAAAACCATCTAAAAGGGGCAAAAGATGGAAAAAATATCATCGAGCGCCGATTGATCCAAGAAAGGGTAGAGCAAAGCTAGGAGGCAGATTTATTCCACCACTTAAAAGCTTGGAAGAAAAAAAGACAAGCCTTCAAAGACAAATACGGAAGAGATCCCAAATGTCCTAAAGGTAAGTCATTGTCTCAATGTAAATGTTGCTAGTTATGTGGAAAACCAGATCATAATCCAACAACATGCCCAGAAAGAAAGACAAGGCAACCAACTGTGAAAGCCTTGTTGTACACCCATGAAAAATTAGAGTTGAACATATATGAGGTGAGAAGATTGACTCGGATGATGAGGAAATCTTCGAAGTAAAATCAGAGTATTCGGAAGATTTATCTTCAGATTCTGATACAGATACTGATTTTAATCATGAAAGTCAGATATGATAAAAATTTCATGACATAGGACTTTTCATAATGACCAGTAAGGAATCAAATGATATTGATGTGGTAACATTGCAAGATGAACAGACAGAAGACATCCGTGAGCTATATGAATCAACTACAGAATTAGCCTCTTCTTTAAGAGACTTATGAATGGAAAATGCCCTCTATAAACATCTCAGATGTTTACAACAAAAGTTGGATTCCTTACCAAGAACTGGTGCGTATCTTTGAAACTGAAATAACCGCTGAATTACAGGCCACAGCTAACGGACAATTTTTGATTTTATTAGTTAAAATGAATCAAATACAGGAAGTCTTGAAAAGAAAGAAAAATTTTGTTCAATATGGCTTAGTCCAATTAGGAATCTCTCCTTTGGTACGAGAGGAAATGGATCTCCCAATATTAGCTATTGTGGTGGATGCAAGTACCACGGGGCAATCTGAAAAATCCATATTGAGAGGAGCAAGGGCAAACCTATGCAAAGGACCAGTGTAGTTCAAGGTTTGGCCTAAATTGAGTGTAGATCTCAAAAATGCTTATATAGTAAAAACCCTAAGCTTGAAAATTTATACTAGCGAATGGGGCAAACACAGTTACCCAGGAAACAGGAGGGTAATACGAGTTTGGAGTAGCGTATTTGTTCGATTTTACAATACACACAAACCAAAAGTAAAATATGAACAAATGTATATAGAATTGTTTGAGTCAAGAAACCTCGTCAAAGGTATGACTCCAACAATAGTAAATCCCAAAAGGCTCACATGGCCTAGGAATTGGGTATTTAAAGATCAGGAAGGGAATCAGAAAATGTTGGAATCATCTCAAATTAAACAAGAAGGAAATAGATTGATCATCAATGACACCAGCATTCCCAGATATTTGAAGATTACAGAGGTTGAAGATCGTAAGATGGAACAAAGAGAACCAAGTAGAATATCTATTGATAGTGTATCCACAGACTCAAGAAGAATAGTGGGATGACAGAAAATCAATGTCCCAATCTACAACGATGAACCTCAAGGGAAGATGATCGCATTCAAATCTCAGCAAAAGGTAAAAAGTCTACAAGTATTGGTAGATTTACCTATTGCTACAAAAATCAAGGTCATCATCAATAACAAAAATAGGATAGCCCTAGTTGACACAGGTGCTAGTTTTTGTTATGCAAATTATAATATTCTATCGCTAGAAATGTGGAAAACAATTCTAGAGTTACCTCTTACAATTGCAAACAATTCTTCAATAAGGGTAACTAAGATGGCAGAAGGAGTGGAGATGAGAATATTAGACAGTTTTCTGGATCAATATTTTTTAATGTATCGAAAACTTGTTCGAAGATCTTATCTTAGGAAATGCATTCTTAAAACATCAACCTAAAAATAGACCATTTATCCAAGAAATAGATCACATTTTAATAGGAGGTTTCAGAATTCCTATTGAAATCTCAGCATCTATCACCAAGATAGAAACAGAAAAAAAACAAGAATGTTCAACTGCAGAAACCATTATTTCTATGATGGAGCAGGAGAAAGAACAGGAACGGATGTATTTGAAAAAGGCATTCTGTGCAAATGAAGCCATTGAGGAAATCAAAGAAAGGTTTCGAGATAATTTTAAAGAAAACCCTCAAGCATTGTCTGAAGAGTGCAGGACTGAGGCTTCTTTAAAATTAAAAAATCCAGAAACTATCATTAGGCACCGAGGAATAAAATATACTTCGAATATGATAGAGGAATTTGAGAAGCAAATCCTAGAGCTTCAAAAACTGGGTCTAATCCAACCCAGTACCAGCAAACACCGAAGTGCAGCCTTCATGGTATTAAATCATGCAGAAAAAATACGAGGGAAAGCTCGAATGGTAATTGATTATAGGGAGGTGAATCAAGCAAAAGAATCAGATGGATATAATTTCCCTAATCAAGAAGAGCTTAGAAATTGGATTAGAAAAAGCCGGCCCATAGTATATTCAAAATTTGACTTAAAGTCGGGTTATTAGCAAATCATGATGCATGAGGATGGTATTCACTTAACTGCTTTTTCATGTCCTCAAGGTTTATATGAATGGCTAGTCATGCCATTTGGATTGAAAAATGCACATGGTATATTCCAGCGACGAATAGACTTAGCATTTGCCGAAATGAAAGAATTCGTCGTGGTTTATATTGATGATATTCTCGTGTTTGCAAAAACACGGGAAGAACATGTTGGCCATTTAGAAAGAGTGACAAAAGTATTCCCTAGAGAAAGAATGATCCTGTCAGAGAGGAAATCTTTATGGATGCAATCAAAGATCAATTTCTTGGGATTAGAGATTGAGAAAAATTATGAAAAACTTTAAATACACATTGCAAAATCCATAAAAGAATTTTCAAACAGAATTGAGGATCAGAAACAGCTGCAGAGGTTTCTAGGAATCCTTAATTATGCTAGACCATTTATCAAAGGTCTTGCAGATTTAACCGGAGTTCTTCACAGAAAAACTTCAGAGAAAAATCTCTCAAAACTCAAATTACCACAAAAAGGAGATTATCTGATCTTAGAAGTTGATACCTCTGAATCATATTGGGGATATATGCTGAAAGCAAGAAAAACATCCACCAATACTGAAGAAATCAACAGGTATTGGGGAGAAACCTTTAAAGGTTCAGAGATCAATTGGCCAATCCATGAAAAGAAAGTATTCGCAGTAATACAATCCATTAAGGCCAATGAATTATTTGTTGCATCAAAAAAATCATTTTTGTTCTGAACTAATTCATCATATGTTAAACATTTCGAAAATCTGAAACTTAAAGAAATCGGACTGGTAAAACTAGTTAGATGGCAACAAAGACTTGCATACTATAGTTTCGATATCAAGTTAATTCACAACTATCAAAATCTTAATGTTGATTCTCTCACTCGAGAAATTGCAGGATTTTGCAAACGATTGGAGAATGGATTTTATCTTCTGCAACAAGTGCCAAAGGACAGGACACAGAGCAAAAAATTATCCTCAAAAGAAGCTAAAGATAGAAGAAATCAAGCAAACAGAAACAGGATCATCTTCGACAAAGAAACCTGAGCTCAGATGCTGGATTTGCAAAGAGTTAGGATACTATGCAAGTCAGTGCCCAAAAAAACTCCTGAAGAAGAAAGAAAAGGTTTTAGAATAAAACCTATTCCTAAGAAATATGGTAGAACTGAGCTACCCAGAGGAGTAATCTTAGAAAGCTCAAGAGTTCATTAATGTACAGAGTTCACACCCAAAAAGTATATCAAAGAACAATGAAGTACAAAATGAAATTCATTCAAAAGGTACTCCAAGAGTCGATATTGTATTATCACAATTAAAAATGATTTATACTGGTATTCCAAGTATCGCGAAAAATGAAACAGGATATGTTATATACAATCCAAGTAAAGCAGACTGTATCGGTCTCGTTAAAATCTCAGTGACCAAGCGAAAGAGTTAATGGAACTCATTTTCGCAGGGGTGGTTAAAAGATATCACTACTCAGACAAAGCAGTATTACAACAATCTTTTGTTGCAGCTTTAGGAGTAAAAGATATGATTGATAGAATAGAACGAGAAAACTATAAGTTGAAACAAGAAGCTCACGGACAGTTTTCTCAGGTTCTTAATCTTACAAGACAACTAGAGGACCACTTCCACTTACAATGTAGGAGGAATTCCAAAAGTAAGAATCAAAGCAAACTTGTTCAATTCTTCCAACCGGGAAAAAATGCTCAAAATGGGATACATTGAATATCTAGGGATCAACAGAAGTAATCAGGTCTAATTGACAAAAATACTAGAAACAATTAGGTATTTGTTATTATTACTTGGTTACGAGCACAGGAAGGTTACTTGTCTCGGAGCTGCATCCCCATTCTGGAAAGCATTAAAAATTGACCCTGAATGTCCAAGTTATCAAGTTTGGGTCTTGACCCCTAAAGAGAAAATTCAACAAGAGTTTGATTCTTCATCTCTCTAGAAAGAGACTGATTGGGAATGATTTGGAAAACAACCAATTTCGACTGCTTGCACAAGAATTATTACTATAATTCTACATGTCGAGCATGCACAACAGATTCCCGATGTCATCTCTCTTACTGGCTACAATCCCTCATCAGAAAACATCTTAACCGTGATACCAAAAATGTATCTGACCAATCCAGAGCAACTTGCAGAAGCTTATCAATCTGAAATCGATAAGTTTATTAAGAAGATGAATCATTCTAAATAATTATAAAAATTATGAATAAATTCTAAATAATTCTAAATAATTCCAAATTAAAAATAATTCCATAAGTGATCAAGCAAGAAAATTATTCAAATTACTCTTTGCAGGAATGATAAATGGATATTTCAGCATGAGTAAATGTAACTATAATCAATATTTTATAACCGCATTAGGAATAAGACATCTTGTTGAACAAATTGAGAAGAAATCTCTAGAGTCAAGGAAAGAGGCTCAAGAAACAGAATCTCCAGTAATAAACTTGACAAAAAAGCCTGAAGATTCGCAATCCATAACTAAGTTAAGGAAATAGTTGAAGAGTCTGTTAAAAAAATGACCACCCCTGAGACCCTACTTTCTGAAGAGAAAATGTTGGTTGAACAAAACCAGGAATGGACAGATCATATTTTTGATGTCCAAGGTTATCCCCATATTAGAATAACTAAAGAATTCTCCAACAACATGGAATGAACTATTCCACCACAGCAGGGAATGATTGATTATACTTATATTGATCGTCAAGCTCAGGACAAATTAAGCAACTTGCCTGAGATGATTACATACTTGTCATTAATTCTAGGTTATGGAACAAGAATGGTAATAGGATTAATACTGTCATCACCAAGATGGATGAAAGCAAAGAAAAGAGTTTATCCTAGCTTTCAGTTATGGATCTTGAACCCAAGAGAAGAACTATTAAGCAATTTTGATAGGACGACAATATGGTCTGACGCTAAATGGAAGGATTTTCAGCAAAATAAGATCTCTTTGTCTTGCACAAAAATCATTGCCATGATTCTCCATACTTTACAAGCAAGAGAAGATCTATCATTAGTAAAAATGACTGGCTATGATCCTTCATAAAAAAATGTTCTGGTAGTGATTCCAAAGCAGTTTATTTCAAATGTTGTAAAAATTGGAAGATCTTATGCGGATAATGTAGATCGATTTATTGAACGAATCCGACATCTAACCAGTTATCCTAGAGAAATTCAACTCCAGTGGTCTAATATCTCAAGAATCATCAATCTCAATCTGGTTGCAAAAATTGATGCACTCATGGATATTGAGACAATTGACTTTGATTGACTACTCTCTGATCACTGACACCCTGAAGAAGGAATCTAATATGGATGGCAACGTGCTTAAAGCTCATGGTGCCAATACTTCATACAGTTGTTTATTTATCTTTGTATTATTTTCTTTAATAAAGTTATCTAACTGTTGCAATCGTGCTGACATTATACGATGGGTTAACTGTCTACAGACACCCATATTTTCCTTCTTTTGTGTGCTAGGTTAGCATTTGGCAATATCGCCTTTCTTTTTAACTAGTTCCTCGATAAATAACCATTGAGCTTCTTCCTTCAAGAAGCAAGCACATTTTCCTTTCATACTTTTCTTGTTGTGCTCGAACGCTCCTGCCTTAATTCACAGCAAGTGTTGTGGTCCCGCGCAATGTGTTTTCAATTGTATTCTATTGCCTTTTTATTTCTATTGTGAAGTAATGTATGATGTATTATGCATGGACCAATATTAAAAATATTAAGAGCAATAGAAGGGTATCTCATTGATTCAGCCAATACCTTGTGGTATGAGGAAGAAAGAATTAGTTGAAACGTATATGAGATAATTGTTCAAATTAGAATGATAATAGAACAATTATCTGAAAGAATTAAAGAAGACAAAGAAAAAGAAATTCATGAAGTATTAGAAAAGGAACGAGAAATAGAAGATCAAATCCAAAACGCCAGAAAGAGAAAGAGTAGCCTATGAAAAAGGCAAAAGGGGCTGAATTTACATCTCAATACTAGAATTCGTCGGAGGACAAGAGCGGATATAGCTCCTAATATTTCTCTTTCTAAAGCACTAGAATTTTTTTTGAGAAAGCGCTTGGAATTTATAATTTCAAAAAGTTCTCGCTTTCTCGAGTTGTGAGATTAAAGTCTCGCATTCTCATACTCTGAGATTGATAACAGAGTCTTGTTTGGGCTAAAACATGGCAGAAGCTGATAAATCCGGAAAGGATGATAGAACTTTCGACTAATAGTTTTCTAGTTTAAGAGAACTGTTTGAAAGGTCGTGTTACTAGAAATAGTGGTGAAGAGCCTCATGAAGTTTCTAGATTTGGAGAACTCCAAGATATGGGTGTATCGAAGAATATTGTATAGACCCATCTGAATTTATTTTTTTGTGAATTTTGAAGAATGATATTATTAGCTAAATTTTGAAGATCAGAAGTTCGCTTTAAGTATATTTTAATAAACTCTCCAAAAGTTGGGGAACAATAGCTCAAAAGGCCTTAGAATAACATATGCTTATCAATCTTGATTTGGTAGATACGTTAGGTGCCCAAGCCGAGGCAGTAAGGTATTGCATAAGGCTTTACCGTATGGAAAGAAAACTTTCAAAAGACATAAGTGAAATTTCAGTTATGTCTAAGGAATGTTGTGATAAATTTCAAATGATGGCGTGAAGGTATGTTGTGAAAAACCAATGAAAATAAGAAAAGAAAAACAACGCACATCAGGAGTATGTCAGCCATTAAACGAAAATGAAATGTCGATGGAAAGTATATCGACGGATTCCAATAGATCAAAAAAAGGAAAGAAATCTTAGACAAAAAAGATTTCTAAGACTCCTTAGACCTTTGGAAGAAAGGAGACGAGCATTCAAAGAGAAATATGCGAGAGAACCTAAATGTCCGAAAGGAAAGCCTCTATCTCAATGTAAGTGTTGTTGGTTATGCGGAAAACAAGGTCATAATCCAACAAGAAGTCTAGAACGGAGGGCAAGGCAATCACAATTGAAGACCTTGCTATGTACCCAAAATAAAGTTTATAGAGGAACTAGTCACAAAGAAAGGTGATGTGGCCAAATGCTCACCTAGCACAAAAAAAAGGGAAAGATGGGTGTCTGTAGACGGTTAGCCCATCGTACAATATCGGCACCATAAGATTGCGACAGTTAGATAACTTTATTAAAGAAAACAATACAAAGATAAAGAAACAACTGTACAAAATGTCGGCACCATGAGCTTTAAGCACATTGCCATCCGTATTAGATTCCTACTTCAAAAAGAGAGTAGTCAATCAAAGTCAACTATCTCAATATTTATGAGTACATCAATTGTTGCAACCGGATTGAGATTGATGATTTTTGAGATATGAGACCATTAGAGTTGAATTTCTCTGGGATAATTGGTTGGATGTCGGATTCGTTCAATAAATCAATCAACATCATCAACATAAGATCTTCCAATTTCTGCAACATTTGAAATAAACTACTATGGAATCACGACCATAACATTTTTTTATGAAGGATCATTGCTAGTCATTTTTACTAATGACGGATCTTCTCTTACTTGTAAAGTATGGAGAATCATGGTAATGATTTTTATGCAAGACAAAGAGATCTTGTTTTGCTAAAAATCCTTCCATTTGGCGTCAAACCATGTTGCCATCCTATCAAAAATTTTTTATAGTTCTCCTAGATTCAAGATCCATAACTGAAAGCTAGGATAAATTTTTTCCTTTGCTTTCATCCATCTTGGTGGTGGTGCTATTAATCTTGTTACTATTCTTGTTCTATAACCTAGGAGTAATGACAAGTATCTAACCGTCTTAGGCAAGTTGCTTAATTTGTCCCAAGCTTGACGATCAATACAAATATAATCAATCATTCCCTGCTGTTCTGGAATAGTTCATTCCATGTTGACGAACAATTCTTTAATTATTCTAATATGGGGATAACGTTGAACATAAAAAATATGATTTGTCCATTCTTGGATTTGTTCAACCAACATTTTCTCTTCACATACTAGAGTCTCAGGGGTGGTTATTTTTTTAATAGACTCTTCAACTATTTCCTTAACTAGCTTAGTTTTGGATTGTAAATCTTCAGGCTTTTCTGTCAAGTTTATTACTTGAGATTCTATTTCTTGAGCCTCTTTCCTTGACTCTAGAGATTTCTTCTCAAGTTGTTCAACAAGATGTCCTATTCCTAACGCGGCTATAAAAGTTTGGCGATAGCTATATTTACTAATGCTGAAATATCCATTTATCATTCCTACAAAGAGTAATTCGAAGAATTCTCTTACTTGAACACTTATTGATAATTTGACAATTTCATCTAAGTCCAATGTCAAAGGTTAATGGATTTTGTATCCTTTTAAACCCTTATTAATTTTTGGAATTCCATTATGTTCAATGGAGATTTTAGGCATGAAGGTTTTGACATCTATAAAGTTCTTCTCGCGTTGGTTTCATGTTTAAAACCTCACTGTTGGTCTGCTTTGTTTGACCATCCTCCATAGGGGTTAAGGATTCTTGGGATGGTTTGGAAACCATTCCTTTGGCCTCCTTAATTCGGTCATCCCTCTTTGCAGAAGTTGAGCATTCTAAGTTAAAACTCTTAAGCCTTCTCAAACCACCTAACTTTAGACACTGAAGGTGATATTAATGGCTTTAATGCCTCCCTTTTGCTTTTTCCTTTGGATATCTTCTTGTCAAGGTATTGGCTGGCGTATTGGCCTTCCTCCTTATAGATCCAACATTTCAAGATCGGCTTTTCTTGCTTTGTTTGTGGAAGGTCATTCTCTAATTGAGTCGACCGATTTCAGGATCGGCTTTTCTTGCTTTCTTTATAGAAGGTCATTCTCTAATTGAGCCAATAATTTTCGCATCTGTTCCATCATCTATTCTTTAGATTGTCCTTTTAAAGACAATTCTTCCAGCAGAATGCGGATGAAGATGCCATTCTTAACTTGCTTAACAGATTCTTACAAGTTCTTTGGTTAGGGAAATTAGAAGAACTTGAAATCCATTTAATTTCAAATTTGTAATACATTAATTTTTGTTGCCATCTTACTAACTTGGCTAGCCCAATTTCTTTTAGTTTTAATTTTTTCAAATATTTTGTATAAGCCGAGTCTATTCCAACCAAAAATTATGGTTTTGAAGCAACAAATAATACATTGGCCTTTATGGATTGGATAACTACAAAAACTTCTTTTTCACATATTGGCTAGTTTATTTCAAAACTTTTAAAGGTTTCACTCCAATATCTATAGATGTCTTCTTCTTTGGAGATATTTTGTTTTCTAGATTTTAATACACATCCCTAGAAAAATTCTGAAGCGTCTACTTATAAAATCAAATAATTACCCTTTTCCAGTAGTTTTAACACGGGTAAATTCTTTATCAGATTCCTAATTTTCTTAACCAAGATCGTATCCTTTGCATCCCAATCCGAGGAACTTTACTGGATAACTTTTTATGGAACATCCTAGTTAGCATTGCTAGATCTTTTAAAAAAGTTCTAGCACAATTCAAGGCAGAGAAATCGTTGAAGTTGTTTTCGGTTTTCCAATCTATAAGGGAATTCTTTTATAGACTTAGCTATATGCGGTTGTAATCTTTCTTTATTCCCTACAATTTCTAATGTTAAGATGACTTACAGGTTCTTCCCGTGTTTTGCTAAACACAAGAACATCATCTATATAGATTACCATAAAATCCTTTAAGTCCTTGAAGGCTTGCTCCATTCTTCTTTAGAAAGTTCCTAGAGTATTTAAAATTTCTTTTAATTTCTGAATTTATTTTGAATTTTGATTTTCATAAAAATAAAATTTTCTTTTTTCTATTTTTTCTTATTTTTCAATTTTATTTTTTTAAATCGACAAATTTATATATTACAAACTTCAAAATGATTTTACTTATCACAAATTTTAATTTTAAATTAAAATTAAAAGAAGTTTTTTCTAGTGAGTAGTTTTGTTATTTTTTTTTATATATTTCTAATGTAGGATTTTTGTTTTTGTCTATGACTTAGAGGGCCACATTCATTTTTTGTTATATATCCTTTTTGTTGCTATGTCCCACCCATAAGTTATATTGATCATCTTTATTAGAAATAATTCTTATCATTTCTACGTAAGCCTTAGAATAAAAACTAACTAACATATAATAAAAAATAATAAGAAGACTACTTGAAGAAGAATTTTTTTATTTTTAAAATCTAAAAAATTAAATATGAAATGAGTAATATCTCATCGAAGCTTGCAACATAAAAATTCTAAGATTTAAAAGCATAAAAAAGAACAAAAAGAAAAGATTGAAAAAAAAAACTTTATTTTTACATAAATCCAATTCAAAACAAATTGAGAAATAAAAAAGAATGAACATTGAATTTAATCATAATTACTTGTAGTTGCTAAGAAAACCAAATCTAAAATAAAAACCTACCTACTCTAAAATTACCAAAGCAAGGTAACTACTTAATTTTAGAAGTAAATGCTTCAAAATTTTACTGGGGATGCATCTTGAAAGTAAAAGAAACAAAGGCCTCTACCAAAGAAGCGCTTTGCATATATTGGAGTGGAACCTTTAAGGATTCTGAAATCAATTGACTTATACATAAAAATGAAGTATTTGCTCTCATACAAGCCATAAAAGCTAATGAGCTATTTGTTATCTCAAAATTAGAATTTCTAGTAAGAACTGACTCTGCCTATGTAAAATGTTTTTCGAAAATTAAAATTGAAAGAAATTGGGCAAGCTAAATTAGTTAGATGGCAATAAAAACTAACCTATTACAAATTTGAAGTAGAACAAATTAAAAGTTATTCAAATGTAATAGTTGATTTTCTAACCAGAGAGCTTGCAGGATTTTGTTAAGCAGGAAAGAGAATGACATCAGAATTCTGTTAGAAATGTAGAAGGTCAGAACATTTAAAGAAAAATTATCCAAAAGGAGCTTTTGAAAACAAAGAACAACTGATGGAAAAGATGAAAGCTTTGCCGGCCCAAATGGAACAAGACCTTCCATCATAAAAAAAGAACCAAGCCAAAAAGCCTACTCTTTGTTGTTAGATATGAAAAAACGAAGGTCGTTATGCAAGCCAGTGCCTACAAAAGAAGATGAATAAAAAGCAAAGCAAAAGGGCTCTACTATTTTAACATCTTCTACATCAAAAAATAATTGGAATGAGAAGGCTAATTGTTTACGCCCAAAATGCTCAACCTCTAAAAAGAGGGTTGGCTAGTTAGAGCAGGCTAATGGGATGACCATGCAGTCTATCCAAGAAAGCTCAACTCCAAAATTCAACTCTAAAATTTCAGGAAGGTCGGATTGAGCAGACTAATAAAAAGAATTCTAAACCTATTAAAGAATGCTTAACTTCTCTAGTAGAAGGCAAAGAAATATTTCTTGATGTTCAACATATTATGTCAAACATTTCTCAAGTTCACATTGAAAATAATGGTATACCAAGAATAAGGAAAGATGAGGAAGGATTTACAAACCATGAACTATTGAAAGTGAACTTAAGAGAAATTGTCACTCTATCCCTAATTGATGAAGCAAAAGAATTGTTTGAATTATTCTTTGTAGGAATAACAAATGGATATTTCAGCATAAGCAAATGTGGATATCATCAGTCTTTCATTACAGCATTAAGGATCGAACATCTTATGGAAAACCTTGAGAAGGAATCTCAAGAGTTTGCTAAGAAAACTCAGGAACAAGAATCTCATATTATAGACTTGACAAAAAAACTTGAAGACTTACAATAAAAAACCAAGTTATTCAAGGAGATAGTTCAAGAGTTAGTTAAAAGGGTAACCATTGTTGAGACTCTACTATCTGAAGAACAAATACTAATTGAACAAAATCCAGAATGGACAAAATACTCGTATGATATCTAACGATATCCCCAGTTAAAAGGGTAACCATTGTTGAGACTCTACTATCTAAAGAACAAATACTAATTGAACAAAATCCAGATTGGACAAAATATTCGTATGATATCTAACGATATCCCCACCTCAGGATAACTAAAGAATTGTTCAATAGCAGCATGGATTAGACTATTCCAATGTAGCAAGAAATAGTTGATTATATTTGTAGTAATCATCGAAAACAGGACAAATTACATTGCCTTTTTAAGATGGTGCAATATTTACTATTACTACTAAGTTATGACATCAAAATGATAACAGAATTAATCGTGTCATCGCCAAAATGGACAAAACTTAAAGATTGAGTTTATACAAGTTTTCAAATATGAATCCTTAATCCAGGCGAAGAACTATCAAGTAATTTTGATTGGACAGCTTAATGGACAACAACCAAAAGGAAGGAATTTCAAGAATTAAAGGTCTCTTTATCATGCACAAAATCATCACTATGATTCTCCATGTCCTTCAAGCAAGAGAAGATTCGTCATTTGTTAAAATGATAGGTTATGATCCCTCTTCGGAAAATGTCCTTGTCATGTTTCCAAAATAGTTAATCTCAAATGGTGAAGAAATTTGATGGTATTATGCAAATGATGTCGATCAATTTGTTGAGAAAATTTGACATCCAACTAATTATCCCAGAGAGATACAGTTACAATGGTCTCATATCTCCTACATTGTCAATCTTAACCCTATTGCAACAATCAATGCACTAATGGATATCGAAACTACTAGCCTTGAATGACAACTTTCTGATTATAGCTGACAACTTTAAGCAAGAATTAAATACAGTCGTGCAATATGTCTGAAGCTTGTAGTGCCAACAATCTTTTGTAACCTTTTACTGTTTAAAAGTTATTACGTGTCTCTCTATTTATGGTGCCAACTATAGCATAATGTCTTGTGTTCACTGTTTCTTCTTATCATCAAACTGTTCAATGGGGCAATGGCTGATAGACGCCCATCTTTATCTTGTATCCTTTTTCTATATAAATGAAGAATTGCTCTCTTTCTCGGGGACTAAAACAGTTCCTCTTCAAAGCATTCTTGTTTAACATTCCTGTCTAGAAAACTCCCACACTAAAAATATCATAGCCTAGCATGGTGGATCCATATTTTTTCTTGCCTCAAGCTAGTGATAAGGTGTGTTTCTATGTATGTCTCTTGTTTTTCTTTCATAAATAATGACCAGACCTGTATTGAAAAAACTAAATTTTGAAAGGTTAAGAGCAATAGAAGTATATCTTATTGATTCAACTAATAACTTAGGTTATGCTAAAAAAAAATATCAGTAGAAGCATTTATGAGATAATTGTCTAAATTAGAGAAATGATTGAACAATTATCTCATAGAATTACTAAGGAAGAAGAAAAGGAGATAACCTAAGTACTAGAAAAAGAATGAGAAATCAAAGAAAACATCCGACTTGCTAAAGAAAGAAGAGAAGACAAAAAACCTATAAAAACCTAGACAACTTCTTTCAGCATGCATTCTTCTTCATCAGAAAGTGACTAAAATTTCTCTTATTTACACATAATTTCCACTATTTATAGCGCTTCTGTTTGTGGCATTCTTCCTTTTCTCTTAGCAAGTCAAACATGATTTCTACTGTAGTAGGAAATTGTTTCTTTTCTGCTTCAATCTGTAAGATTGGGCTAGAAACTTCAATGGGAATTCAAGTTCCTCCTATTAAAATATGATCAATTTCTTGAATAAAAGGCGTATTCTCAGCTTGATGCTTTATAAAGGCATTACCCAAGATTATTTCTTCAGATAAATCCTCCATACACAATAAAATATGTATTGCAAATAGTTTATCTTTGGTTTTCATCTTCGCATCTTTAGCCATTCATTTTACATTTGCTTTTGTCCCATTGGCTAACACAATTGATAGAGGTCGAACTTCTTCCCATTGGGTTGGAGATAAAATCTCTTTTCTTCCACAGCAAAAGCTGGCACCAGTGTCGATCAAAGCTAGTCTTTCCCTTCCACCAATATTAATTCTAATTTTTGTAGTTATGAGAAAGTCTGATAATGGCTATAAGCTTTCAATCTTTGATATGTTTATCATGTTCAGCTTTTGTTCATCCTCATAAATTGGGACATCAATTTTCTGTCATCCAACTATTTTTCTAGAGCCACTTGACTCTGAATCTGTAGATTTCCTGGATGATGTTTCTTCTAATTGATCTTCAGATTCTTTTATAAGGATACTGCTCCTGGAGCTGCTAACTAATGGTCTTGGTTCCTCGATCAGTACACAATTATTTGTCAGTCTGATTCCTGAGGATTCCAACTTTTGTTGGTTCTTGGAGCTATCTTGAAATACCCAATTTCTGGGCCAAGATAGTTGTTTAGGGTGAACTATGGTAGGTGTCATCCCTTCTATTAGTTTACCTGCTTCAAACAACTCAATGTATTTTTGTTCTCCTCTTATAACCGTCAACAAGAGTTACAAAATCAAACAAAAGTTATATACCATATCCTAATTATCCTTCTATTTCCAAGGTATCCATATTTCATCTAGTTGTTAATATATACTCTCAGACAATGTTTTTGAAATATTTGCATCTCTAAAATCTACACTTAACTTTGGTCAAACCTTAAACCAAATTGGTCATTTACATAGGTTTGCTCTTACTCCTAATAGAGATTTTTTAAATTGACCAGTGGTACTTGCATTTATCACTGCTACCAATATTGGAAGATCTAATTCTTCTCTGATTAAAGGAGATATTCCTAGTTGTACCATTCCGAATGGAACATAGTTTTTCTTCTTTCTCACGGCCTCCTGTATTTGATCCATTTTGATCAATGAAATTAGAAATTGCCCTTTATCAATAATGGCTACCTTAGCTATTGTTTCAAACTCGAAGACTTCGACCACTTCTTGATAAGTTTATAACTGGCATCTTCCATTTATGGCAATCTCGAGAGGTTAAGGCTATCTTTGTTTCAGATTCATTAACATTATGTATGCCCTTTTCCTCTTCCTGAGATAATTGTACTAAATCCAACTCATTTTTAGCATTCATCATGAAAATTCCTACTCCCTGGAAATTTTGAAATACTAAAACTTCAGGGTCATTTTCTTCACTTACATCATTAGAGTCTTCATATTCAGAATATTCAGACTCTACTTCAAAGAGATAGTCATCATCTGAATCAATATCTTTCCCCCAAATAGGTTCAAAAGAAACCTTATTTTGGGTACAAAGCAAGGCTTTTGATTGTAATTGCCTTGCTTTTTTCTCCGAGCATGTTGTAAGATTACGTCCTAGCTTTCCACATAATCCGCAAAATTTATGCTAAGACAAAGATTTTCCTTTACAAAACTTTGGTCCTCTACCATATTTATCCTTAAAGGCTTGTCTTCTTTCTTCCAAAGTTTTAAGAGGTCTTATACAACTTTTTTTCTAGATTAATTTTCTCCTTTTTCTGAATAATGGGAATCCGTCGATATCCTTTCCATCAACGTTTGATTTTTTTTTTTTATGCTTGGCAAAATCCATTCGAACAAGTTTTTTGTTTTTAATGGATAGTTAATATTGGTTTTTCACAATTATATATTCCTGCTACTATCTCAAATTTATCACAGCACTCTTCAAACATTACTTGAATTTTACCTATGTGTTTGGAGAGCTTTATTTCCCTACAGTAAAGTCTTATACAGTACCCTATTGCTTCATCTTATGCTCCTAACATATCTGCTAAATCAAAATTGATAAGCATTCGTTGTTCTAGAGCTTTCTAAGCTACTGTTCCCTAGCTTGCTAAGAGTTTATCCCAAAACATGCTTAGAGCGAACTTCTGATCCTCAAAATTTAGCTGATAATATCTTTCTTTGAATTCACAAAAGTACTTTTCGAATTTGCACATATCACATATTTGTAATTTTACCAAAGTAGCCCTAACTTGCTGCCTTTGATACCCATCAATATCTATGATAGATTATTCTACAAATTCTCGCTTTAGGATTTTTACAAAGATAGGGATTACCTCCTTTGGTTTTTGTGCATTTTCAGCTATTATATTTTCAAGAGGAGATCTTTTACTTAGCTCATCCTAAAATCTTTGTGCCACCTTGAAGACTAATTGTCAGATAAATTCTTACTTTCTTCACAGTCCAATCTCTTCCGCCAAGAATAGTAAATCTTGCTTGATTGGCCCAGGCCACTATTGCCTTTTCAGTATCTCGCCGGCAATCTATATTTAGATATGCATCTTGAAGAGACATTGGTTCCAAACGACCATCTCTAGGTATAAATCTAGATGGTGTTTTCCAAAGATAATCTAGTTTATAAACCCCGTATCCTTGCCCTTGAGTTGGTATTGGTTAGCCATCTTTCTAAAGGTTCAATACCCATTTCTGAAGCCAATCTTTTGTAGGCTTGATCAATAATGATCCTCCTGAGGTACTTCCGAGTAACCTCATTTTATCTTAAACAGATTTTGAAGATTTTGATATTCTTCTAGCCTTTTGCTTAAGAGTTTCTTCAATTTTATTTAATCTGTTGTTTAAATCATGTTGGACCTTTTCAATATCGCTTGCGGTCCATTTTTCTTTTCCAAGAATTTCTCCTATTTCTTTTTCAGCATTTCTTACTCTAGAAACGAACTCAGATGCGTCTATATAATAATCTTCTTTAGTATACCCATACCTTGGAGTTCTCCAAATACTAGAAACTTCTTGAGGTCGTTCGCCTCTATTTCTAGTAACATTTAGATCTTTCAAACAGCTCTCTTAAGGTAGAAAATTGTGGGCCAAAAGATCTATCATCCTTTCTAGATTTATCAGGTTTGGCCATGTTTAAAACAAAATAAAGGCTTGTTTGGAATTTTTCAGAATGAGTAAAATATACTAAGAATGATTCGAAATTATTTCAAATTATTAAAAATATATTTTCTGTATTCGAGATTAGTTATAAGAATTATTTAAAATTAAAATTTATGTATTTGACATCATTAGTTTGCATACTCGCCCAATGAAACAGCATTTGGAGAAAAGTAGTTTCTTCATTGATGGAGTCATGGAAGGGGCCAACATGGATATTTTGCCAATATGCAAATTTCTAACCTTCGGAATGAATACGCAATTTCACAAAACTTGAAGGGATAAAATCGAAAAAAAAAAATCACTTCAAAATTTAAGACAAGCCCATCATGCAAACTAATTTTGCATATTCATCAATTCTTAAGAACTCAGAAAACACAAAATTTCAGATATCCACGTGAATTGGGAAAGAGGGAAGCGCATATGCTAAATTGTCAAAAGCCCAGTTTTAATAAATGAAGAAACACGTCAGACCTCATTTGGAAATGATCAAACTCAAGAAGAGAGGGGGTGAGAGGATTTTACAGAGAATCTGTTGAATGGAGGCTTCTTCATCTTATCCGAGCTCTCTTCACCAACAGTAAGAACCGTAACATCATGGCCAGAGCCCAGGAGCTCTTTGGCAAAATAGAAGCCGATGATGGCATGCCCACCGCTGTTGGTGTTTACAATAAGGACCTTCTTCTTCGCACTTGCCACTACATTGAACGAGGAGGAGGAGGAGGAAGAAGCAGCAGGAGAGAAAGAAGAGCGTCTGGAAATTGGAAAGAGGAAGGCACGAGATGAAGAAGAAGTGAAAGAGGAGGAGAGAGAAGAAAGCGAGACGGCAGAGGAAAGAGAGAATTGAGGCAGAGAAGGAAAAGGAAGCTTGCGGGAGGAATTGGAGGAGACAAGAAAGGAGGAAAGAGAGGCGGTAGCCATCCACGACAATAAGATAGGATGAAATACGATGGCGCGAGGAGAGCCAGCGGCCTTTTGAAAAGGTATAAGGTAGTGGAGGGAAACGATTGGCCGGGTACCCCGGTTGGCCAGCGTTTGGAGATTGGACCTACTACGTCAGTGCTTTCGCTAGCTATCCACCCCATGACTATAAAATCCATGGATTGGAATTCGATGGCTTTTAAAAGTCTGAATATTGTAGAGGAATTTGGTGTAGGTAGGGAGGATTTTTAAGGCAGTTGAGTGGATGCTCTGAAGTTTTCTAGATAGTTATTCTAAATCATTTCAGTAATTATAATAGTGTATTAATTATTTAAAAATATTTAAATTTGTTTTATTTTAATATTATTTTTCACTTTTTGACTTTGTTTCTAATTTTGAATTTAAACACCAAAATTTCTTGTGAGTCTTTTCTTTTTTTTCTATTCTACTTTTTAAGTCTTAATATTTTTATATTCTGAACTTCGAAAGTATTTTATTTATTTTACATTTTAATTTTCAAAATCAAAAACTAAAAGTAAAAGATATTTTAAATAAACAACTCTATCAAGTCAGATTTGTTTAAGGTATTAATTTTCTTTTTCTTTAAAACAATTAAACACCAAAATCTATGACTTTCATTCAGTAGACCAAGACTTTACTATTTGATATAACTTGCATTAAATTATATAAAACTAATTAAATACAAAATTTTAAAAGCCTAAATTTTCAAAATGCCCACTGCATTTCTAGGCACACATATTTCAGAAATATGTTTCTTTATCTAATAGAAACCGGATGAAGATGTCAGGCAAGCTATCGAGGCAGCTCCAAGCCTTCTGAAATTTATAGCTCCAGGCTAGCGAGGGGGGCGGTTTAGGGAAATGGAAATGAAAGTATTGGATAATAGCTATGAAGTTAAAATAGATGGAAGATAATAATTAAAAACATAGATAATGATAAAAAAAAAAGAGTAGAATTGTTAGTGTAGATATATATCATATCATTCTTGCTGGATATAAAATTTCTCCCAACTTGGAGAACTGAAAACTTTTCAAAGTAAAATGATCGGCAAGCAAGCCAGGCAACTATGAGATTTCAATGTTGCAATACTAAAAGAGAATGGAGTCCACTCGCAAGGACGGAAAATGAGGCTGAAATAGATGGGTGCAGATGCAATGGGCTGATGATATTGTGGAATGCCTGGAATTGAAGGCCGAATGGTTGGCAGAATGTCATTAGCATTCAAGGTTGAATAAAGATTTAAAGAGTAAAATAAGGAGGGTGTGGTGTTTCTCTTCAGGATATCTTAAGATCCTATTAGAGGAGGACAGTGATATTTAATATAAATAGTTGGTTAAATACCTCATTCAATACAATCAATGACTGAACGTTTTAGGGTCAAAGATTTTCTGAAACACTTTCAAAAGTAAATTTCAAGTATCAAATGCTGCTATTAGTTGCCTGCTAAGTTTAGAATTATTATTTGACTACGTTTGATGTCCCATATGCAAAATGAAGTGTTAAAGACTCATTTGGATTAAGATTTTCCAAGTTCAGTTAGATAAACAAAGGAAAGAAGAATGGTAAATTTTGGATATACTTTAACGTCCCATGGAAAGAATTAACACTGAAGAACTCTTTTGATTATCAAAAATTTCCAAGCTGTTGATTCCATGTGCATTAAAACACAGAAATAGCTCAAGCATTCACAGATAATACAGTTCATTATTTCTAGGGTTACTGGTGCTGCTCTTCTGAGTCCTCAATGTGTGTTGCAGGGAACTCATGAGTAGGTGTCCTGGGAGCTTCTTTATCACTGTCATCATCAAAATCACCCTCATTCTCATTTTCCATGATTGCCGAAGAAAAATCCAAACACACCCCACGTATTGCTTCCTCATACGATGCTGACAAATCCTGTGCATTCTGCTGGTGATACTCAACAAGTTGGTGAAGGCATTGGTTCTCCCTAGTTAAATTTGCATTCTCACTTGCTAATCTGGATTTCTCAGCAAGTAGTGCCTCCAATTGAAGTCTCACCTGCAAAATAATCCAATTCCAACACTATTCAATAATGTTGGGCTTCCAAATATATAGAATGTAACTGTATTGTCATTATAATGGTTGGTGAATGTTGGCATAAAGCATTATCACAAAAGGTAATAAAAATTGTCCAGTCAGTTTGATTTGCAAATTTTGGTACAAAATCATTCACTCAGTTGGCATAAAAAATTAGACAACGGGAGAAACTAATATAAAGTTTGTTTAAGAGGCTGTGGTTGTTTGATAATACAATCTTGATGCTATGCGAGGTCTATATTATATGTTAAATAATAACCTTGAGGTTATAGACTTGCGTCTTATAATGTGTAAAATGATGTAGAATTTTCCCTTCAGTTTGGATTTGCATATTCATCCCTATGTTTTGCAATTTTGCACTATCCATAAATATTTGGTTTACAAAATTTGCATGAGTGGCCCCCCTTTTATCATTAGTCACGTACTGTACTATTTCCTTGGGAAAACTGCATATGTGTGTGTGTAATGACAAATGATCAGTTTTAAACTGGAAAATGGGGGCTTTGAGTGAGTCTGGACTAAGCATGCCTGATTCCACTTCCGCAGCAGCATGCAAATAATCTCAGTCTCTAGATGCCCATACCCATAGTTCAATTTGTTTTGCAATGATGGACAGCACAAGAATCCACCACAGGGCAATGATGTTGCTTTGATTATTTTCCTGGTCGTGTCATCTACGGGCCGGGCCTTTGCAGTCTGAATCGATCCACAGGTGGTGCTCGCAACTCTGTCTTGGAACAGGGCAGTTTTATTTTCTATGAGAGCATTTCTAATCTGTCGTAGGAAGTGATTTAACTCTCTCTCTCTCTCTCTCTCTCTCTCTCCAGAAGGATGGAAGAATGGCATTAAGTTGTTCTCCGATAAATTTGTACAAGGGACCTGCTGCAGATTTTATGCAACTTTAGGTCATTCTATACAAAATTGAAATTTATCCGGTAAAAAGGCAAAATCACTAAATTTGAGGGATATATGTTCAACTTGTGGGATCAGTAAATCAACAGGACGAAGCAGAAAATTGAAATAAGTATTTGATGAAAAATTTGGAATGGCCGGAAGATGAGGTAGATGAATGAAGTCTTCCGCTGTAATATCAGTAACAAAGGGATTTATATGGAGTGAAGTTCTTAAGTTTTATTTTTACTTTTATTAAATAGTTCTAATGTGCATCAAATTATGGCTGGAATCTTTATTAACAACAGGTACAGGGACTGCCCGATGTGTTCAAAAATTCCGAACTTCCAAGCATGATGGGCACTGAAATGCATCTTTTGTGATTTTTTCTTTGTTGGTATATGATTGGAAATTTTGGACAGATGGATTCAAAAATGATGAAATGTGATATATAATATGAAGAAAGATGCACGAACTGTGTTACCAAATCATCTTCATCCGGTCTCTCGCCTTTTGCAAATCCATCTCGGAGCCTTCTGTTTTCCTCCTCAAGAAGCACACATTGCTCTTGCATGAAACACAGATCTGATTTAATTGATTTTAGTTCTCGTGCCAAGGAAGCTGCTTTTGCTGCCATTGAAATAGCAAGCTGTCAAAAGTAAAGGAACAGTTAAAACAGAATTCAAGAACCATCCAGCAATAGACAGTGAAAAAATAGGATAAAAACTGACATTTCGAGCGTTATTCATCTTCTCATTCTTTACAACATTGGTTGGGCTCTGTTTGTGTTCATTTTGAACCATAGATTCATCCTTTCCTGGTAAGCAATGAGGACTGTGCTTCTTCATTGATTGCTTTGTTTCATCTTCATCTTTTGTTTTCTCCAGATCTCTACGCAACAAATGTCTCAAAGAGGGTTGAGCTAGATCACTTGCTCCCTTGTTGATGAACAGTCAGTGAAAACAAGTAGAGTCAGTACAACGGAAACACAAAAGAAAGCACACTTCATCATATTAAGAAAAAATCTAAAGAGGCATACTACGCATGATTATTACTTAAATCAACTTATAAACAATTCAATTCAATTAAGCCTTTCATTTATTCAATTCAAGGATTATATAGATTACATAGCCTATACTTCAAAAACCCAAATTTGGCCTGAACTAGTCATGATCCAAAATTCAATTCATCAGTCCAAATGACCTCAAACAAGCCTTAAAACATCATAATCATGCAATTAATCATTTTTCCCATGTTTAATTACATATAAGTTACAAAAACTGGGGGAAAAACACTAGTTACGAATTAGGCAAAACCCTAGCTAAGTCTATATCATGATTCCTCCAGCCCAATTTAGTTCCAAACACTTATTTGGACATACCATAAAAATGCACAAATCAATTGCCACACATAATCACTTCAAGTGTTCATGTGTGTCAGGGGATACATAATTTTTGGATATAGAACAATGAGGGTGCATAATAGCATATGACAATCAAATTGGCAGCAGTGTTTGGATGCATAGAAATCTTGATCCAAATATCAAGTTTCATGTGCAATTGCTGCTTAATTTGAAGATATTGTCTAAACAAGTATTTTCATTTTTGTAGATACCATTTAGATCCCACCCCATGGACCAAATACAGTTGGACTGTCCTTTTTTCTTGTCCTTCATCAAAAGGTAGGGGGTTTCTAACCAAAAAGACTCCCAAGAGGTTTAAGTCAGATATGAACAGATCATTAATGAAGTAGATTCACTCATTTTCCATGGCATTTCAAAACCATCATTATCCCAGTTATTATCCATTAATACTTTGGAACCCACCCACCCCAAAACTGTAATTGAAATGTATATGGCATATGCTTAAACCCATTCTTAAAAGATTGACTATTGCATGAAAGATCATCTAATTTCAATGATTCCTATCACCACTCACTAGAGCTAGTTCTATTATGAGCCATCATTTTTAAACGGTTTCTGAAAAGAATCACTAGCTTTGTTATAAATCAAAACATTATCTGTTCATCACGGGGACACTCATTAAGAGAAACTTTTTCTAATATGAGCCACATTCTATTAGCTGTTCCTAAAAAGAATCACTGCATATGAAAATTATCTATTTGTTGCAAGGGCAATAGATAAGCTATCTATTAGCTGTTCCTAAAAAGAATCACTGCATATGAAAACTACCCATTTGTTGTCAGGGCAGTCAATAGATAAGCTATCTATGGCTGCACAAATAGTTTTCACTAGATTGCCAATGACGGTGATCACCATTGTTATTGTTGTCATTGTTATCTAAGCTTTTTTCCTAGGCTGCAGGTTCCTCATCTTGGTTCCTAGGCTGCAGGGTCATGCGTTCTCAAGTCATTTTATCTTCAACCTTCATACCAGCTAAATAACTCAAATGCATGAAAGCATATATCCTTCCACCTTGCATTTCCCTAGTTCAGCCATGAGAGTCATTGCAATCATCATCATCATTGTCGCCTAAGGTTTTTCCCAGCCAACTAGGTCTTCTGCATGAATTATAACATTCCATATTTTTAGGTCATTTCCCTTCCAAACTCCTTCCCTCAAATAAATTGAAGAATAGGTTTCCAATGGAGCTCTCATGCCTAACTATGGAGTTATTTGTTTCCAAAATGATGTTGAGCCCTTAAGTCTGTATGCATCCATGACATCTGTTGCTTTCATGCGTTGCCTTTAGGTATAAATGAAGCAATCCTAGCCACTAGTAGGCAGTTTTTTTTCCACCTATACTCTACATGTTACATGTATCCAAGTGTACCTATGTTGCTGGCATCAAATTTATGTTCATTTAATTCCATTCCACCGAACAGCCCCCAAATTTAGCTATTCTTAGTATTGGATCATTGTTATTTTTTGATGTGTGCACCTAACAGGATAATGCACAAAAGGTAAAGCATAGCACATGCAGGCATAAAAACTTAACAAAAGGGCTCATGCACATTTTACTTTATCATTATATATATTTTCAATCATTACTTCCTAATTTCTTCCACATACAACAAATAAAGTGAATATAAGTAAATATTGAAAATGTAAAAGGTAATAATTGAAAATATATGTAATAATAAAAAAAAAGTAAGGTTCCTATGGAAAGTACATGTCAAATTAATCCTTGGAAATTGAAATTTTCCATGGAATGGACCACCAAAATTTTCAATTGGATTTGGAATTCATGGAAAACTCATTTCCAAGGCTTGATTTGACATACACTCTTCCTAACAATCCTACACCACCAAAATTTTCAATTGGATTTGGAATTCATGGAAAACTCATTTCCAAGGCTTGATTTGACATACACTCTTCCTAACAATCCTACATTTTTTTTATTATTACTTATATTTAAAATCATTAACCTATATATTTTAACTTTTTTTTATTTTATGATTGTTGTGGAAAGTATATGTCAAATCCATCCTTAGATGGGATGGACCATCGAATTTGTAGACTATATTTGGAATCCATGGGAAATTCATTTCCCAAAGCTTGATTTGACATGTACTCTCCCAACAATCTTATTTTTTTCAATTGTTGCTTATATTTAAAATCATTATCTACTTATCCATTTAAACTTTATTTACATTATGGCTAACTTAATTGGTTGGGTAGGGGCTTATTAGCTTGTTGGACCTAGCTAGTCGATTGGACTTGACTGGTTGGTATTAAGTTGAGTGAGCCATAAGGAAAGGCTTATCCAAGTTTGAATATGCATTTGAACTTGATTGCATTAGGCGTGGTTTATAGAGGGCTCTTAGAGGGTTGTGTTTTTAGACCTTAATTTGTGGGGGTGTCTACGACTATATCATCCTAATAGATGAGGTTAAGGGAGCAGTTCAAATGGTCATTTCACTCAATTAAGTGAGATGGTTAATCATAAGAGAAAGGCAAAATAAATTATTGGTTCACATATTAACAGTGAGCCATCTTATTTGTAGGTTCCAAGCTTTCTCCTATTTGTCGTTTTTCGTCACCTAAATTAGTAGTTTTATCTGTAGTTATTCCATGCTATCTCATCACAATTTTACTAGCAATGTAAAACTAACAAAATTTTGTTCTAAATAAAATTTTTTTAGTTGTAATGAATTTGAATTGATTACTCTTCTACTCCTTGTAATCAACATTCGTTTACGCCTATCACTTAGTAAATATAGTATCCAAATCAATCATTATCTTCTAGGCATCATCTTTGAATTATCTTGAAAAATGAATCAACTTTCAATTGAGACAATTTAAGAAGAAGTTAAAGATTGAAAGACTCACAATTGCAGCCATGCCTTATCCACCAAGTCTAATAGGTTAGTCAACCACAACTGGGCTTATCTAGGTCTTATTCACTAGATCCAACAAAATAGTCAAGTCCAACAATCAATCAAGTCTAGCTAAGTAGCTTGGCTTAACCAGCTAGTCAGCCTCAGTGCATTGGGCCATATATCCCAGTGACTCTAGTTGACCTTAGTGCATTGGGCCATATATCCCAGTGACTCTAGTTGACCTTAGTGCATTGGGCCATATATCCCAGTGACTAGTGAGCCAACAAGCTTGGATTGACCAACAAGCTCAACAAGCTTTAATCACATATTCTATTGACCAACTAGCCAAGCTGAGGTCATATTCACCAAACACAACTAGCCAACAGCTAGCCAAGTTCAGCTAGCCTAATCAGCTTGGCTTAACCAGCTAGCCGGCCTTAGCCCATTGAGCACATATCCCATATGGGACAACTCATCCCTTCTCTTAAATACGGGTAGGGCCGACAAGGGCTAGCCAAGCCTAGCTAGCCCAATTAGCTTGGCCTAGCCAACTAGCTAGCCTTAGCCCATTGAGCAGATATCCCATATGGGACAACTCATCCCCTCTCTTAAATACAAGTGGGGACCATGAGGGGGACACCTCATCCCCTTCCTCATTAATGCACCAAGGGTCACATTGCCTATAAGGGACAATCTTTCCTCCATTTGGACCCGAAGAATCAACAAAGAAAGGTGAAAAGAATTTTGCCTTTACATAGCCGTTGATCATCCAAATTAGAGATATTTTGCCCTCTCACTGCATGGGAGATGGTTAACCCCATCATGGAATCACCTTCATTCCAACTATCCCTCTTTTGGATAAGTTTTCACACCATGAGATGACCATAATCAGCAATAGATAATGGATTAGATTAATCTCCAATGGGTCATTTGGAGAAACTCATTTCTACCCAACCATGTCACAAATGGAGTGAGCTATTGTAAGATTCTAGCTACTCTTTTCAAATAATGAAAAAGTCACAATTTTACTAATATGTACAATGCTTACATTCTTTTTATTTTTGTATAAAAGCTTACCAGTAAGGATTAATTTTACAAAATGCATCTTCTTCACACAGTTTACTGATCACCACATTTATATCCATCTAAGTCCAATTATATTGATTCACCACATTAATCTATTATGATACAGTAGGTAGAGAGTTATACAACTCTATTGGTGACTCTAAATGTCACAAATAAAGTGATGCTATTGTAGGATTCTAGCTACGCTTTTCAAATAATTGGTCGCAATTTTACTAATATGTACAATGCTTACATGCTAAAGATGTGTTTTCTTTTTATTTTTGTATAAAAGCTTACCAGTAAAGATTAATGTTACAAAATGCATATTCTTCACACAGTTTATTGATCACCACATTTATATCCATCTAAGGCCAATTATATTGATTCGCCACATTAATCTATTATGATACAGTAGGTAGAGAGTTATACAATGACAACTCTACTAGCAACTCTAAATGTGTTACCATGTTGAAATCTCAAGATGCTCAAAGAGAAGTTAATAGATATAAGGGCGTATCTAAGGCCCTTATATCTTCGCACAGTTTACTGATCACCACATTTATATGCATCTAATAAGGCCAATTATATTGATTCACCACATTAATCTATTATGATACAATAGGTAGAAAGTTATACAATGACAACTCTATTAGCAACTCTAAATGTGCTACCATGTTGAAATCCCAAGATGCTCAAAGAGAAGTTAATAGATATAAGGGCGTATCTAACACATGAGACTCTTGCCTATGTAAGATCTAGGGAAGGCAACACGTATGCAACCATATCTTATTTTTTAAAGAGGTTGTTTCCGAGATTTGAACTTGAACCATACCCGAGTTTTATAATTATGCTAGGTGAAACCCTCTAAAACCGAAAAAAAAGTACAAAAAAAAATCCCTATGGGCTTGCAAGGCTCGTGTGTTTTATAATTATGCTAGGTGACTTTAAAACCGCAAAAAAATAGTAAAAAAAAAAAAAAATTCCCTATGGGCATGCCTTGTGTTTTGGGTTACTATTTGGATTAGATTCCCCGTTGAACTGATTGCCCCCAAAACTAAGAACATTTACAAGGACTTAATATAAATCACATTCTAATCAGAAAAAATAAATTAATTAGAAAAAGAAAACATATAATAAAATTGGTAATAAATAAATACATGTGTTTTGTAAGTGTCTAATAGCTACGTACAGGCAAACAATAGCAAGAGAATTCATATATAGCAACAAGAAACAAGTGTGCTCTTTTGAAGGGGCTCTAGCAGTAACACCCTAAAGTTGTCATACTTACAAAACCCACGTAGCCTTGTTGTTGACTTGATTCAAAATTCAAAAGGAAAAAGACTATATAATTCTTTCTAGTTCTAGAACCAAACCAAAATTATTTATTTATTTATTTTGACTTTAGAAGTATTTTGTAGCCTTCCATCTAGAATGCTGCAATGGGCTGACATGGTAATTCAACACAATCAGACTTAGACAAATTCAAATTATTCAATAGTCAACAACAATATTGAATGAAAATTATTTTGCAACAATAATTTTTACTAGGAAGTAGATACAAGAAATTAAAAAATATATATTCTTAATATGTGGACATTGTGTTTATTAGTAAATTTATCACTAATCATTTAAAAATGGTGGCTAAAATTCTATGATAACATGACTCCTTTTGCAACATGGTCAAACAAAAAATGAGTTCTTTTTTACATGACCCGTTGAGGCATTACTTTATCTGATACACCTGTTTATTGTTAATCACTACCATCCTATGGGGAAAACAACGGAGAAAGAAGAGTTGAAATGAGCACAAAAGAGATAATTGAAATGATAGAAGAGTTTTGATGATAGAGTGATCATCTTTCGTGAAGCGAGAAAGATAGAATCTCTTTGATTGGAATGAGGACATCACCTAGAATAATGATAAGGCTCTTTGCTTCCATCCTCAGTGGCATGGGTTTGAGTTTTAGAAACAAACTCTTTAAAAATGAAGGTTAAAACTACATACATGTCATCCTTCTCAGGCCCTACATTGGTGAGAACCATGTGCATTCAGTATGCCTTTTTTTATTCTCTATTTCTAATGAGGGAAGAGCATACCCCTTTATAGCCCATGTGGCCCTTAGTGCATTATTTTTAGCGGGGAGAGAAGAGAATCCCCCTTTATATCCCATATGGCCCTTAGTGGATTAATTTTAGCAAGGAAAGGTTAGGTGCTCCCCCTCCCATGTTTTTAATATGCAAGTGGGCTCTGTTCATATTTAAGAGATGAGAATGAGTTCTCCTATTGATATGCACTTAGTGAATTGAGGTTGGCTAATTACATGAATTTGGTGAATAAGGTCTAATAGGCTAATTAGATTGGATTGGCCTATTGGACTTAGTGGATATGTACTTACTTGTTTGGTAGACTTGGCTAGTTGGTATTGATTGGTTAGGCCTAAATTGGGTTGACACACCAAAAGCCCTGTCTAGTTTTGGATTTGTATGTAGTCTTGAGTCCTTGACTTTATTGGGCTTAGTTTGCAGGGTTAATAGGGCATATCTATAATAGCTTTCTTACCTAAACTACTTTCCTAACCTATAAACTATTAGTGCCATAGTGTGTTGAGTGCCATTAGGTCTTGATTTGTGGGGTATATACAATAGCTATTGTAGCATTATGGTGCTTTTATATAACTTTCAACAACCAAAAGTAGTTGATTTGATTGGGTGTTAACATACATGATGATGACATGAGGGCTTGGGTTGTTTAGATAGCTATAGATTGTATATAACCATTTAACCAATTATATGGAGCATATGCATTGCTTCATGTGTATTTAAGTTGGGGTTATGTGATTAAGATTATGATTCATGTACTTACTTTTGGACCAATGAGGTTATGCTATATATATGTCCATGGTTAGGTAGGATTATGCTTCTAAAATAACATGTAGGAATATATGATTTGTAATAATTGATCAATTACAAAATTTTCTATATGAGATATACATACCTCTCTCCATATACCCTTTTCTCTCAAAGATCTTTGTTTTTCTTTAAATCTGCGATTTAATGACTTGACCCTAAGGAGTTCGCATTATTGGTATTAGAGTGTTAATAGGCTTGATTGGATGGGCCTAGAGATTTTTAGCATTGGTGGGAGACAAAAGTCAGCAACTCCAAGATTCACTTGAATTGCACCAAATTTGACATGAGCATTGAGCTGAAAAAGAAGCAATATTATCAATCGTGATCGCCTTGAGCAAGCTGATGCAATGATGATCAAAGTAGGAAATTGATTGGTGCTAGATGCTAGCCAATCAATTCAGATTGACAATCAGAAGCGAAATGAGTTGTGGTTGAAACCTCACTAAGATCATGCATATAGGAGTTGACAAGTAGCTCACGCCAAAAATGGGTCAAAGAGTTGAGAGGAGGCAATAACCAAAATGGGGTATTCATCTCATGAAAGCAACATAGTACCATTGACTCCCAACTGCTACCCACCCCAAGCATGTTTTCACTCCCTGGTTGTAAGAATGATTAGTTGATTGTTATTCAATGCTAATGTTTGGCTTGACATTATTGGCCGATCACATGATCATTGAATTTATTGGCTATGTTTGGCTAGAGATGACTGAAGGGTTGAGTGTGGTTGATAGGGTGAAACTATTCAGTTGGAGGCAAGTCGACTAAGTTTTACAAATGTGTTTGAATCAGCCTACGATTGTAATCTGTTTGAATCAACTTGTGATTGTAGTGTGGTAGTAGGCATCAATCAGTCATACACTAATAATGTAGATACTTTAAAGATCAAGGATCTTTAAAGGATAGAGAAAGAGGGGGGGAGAGAGAGAGAGAGATGAAATTCACTAAGAATTTTTCATATGATTAATTGCTACAAATGAGATATTAACATAATCTTTTATGGGTACAATTCTAACTAACCATGGACACTAGTATAACCTCATTGGTTTGCAAAGAAAACACATGGATTATGCTCTTAAATATATAACCCCACCCTTAGGTATGCATGAACTAATGCACATGCTCCATATAATTTGCTAAATACATATTCATGAATATTCTTATAACCTAGGCCCTCATATCCCTCATATCGTGCTAACGTAAGTCGCCTCATCATCATTCCCATGCCAATACACCATCCACATCAGCAGTTTATGTAACAAAGTCATCCAACCTAAAAGTGAGTTATTTAATCATTGGCAAGATGAGAAAATAGCTTAAGGGTTTCTTCTATAGAAAAGATTTCACAATTGCTCACCTATTAGGTTGTGATTAGCCATCCCACCGGCCAAGTGAGATGGCTACAAATCTATAGTTGCCTGTATAAACCAAGCCCTCATTTAATGCTAAGATAGACTGCAACATGGCCACATCATTATGGCATGTCAACACGGTCCACAAGAGCAGTTTATGTGACAAAGCCATCTAACCTAAAATTGAGTTATTTAATCATTGCCAAGCTAAACAAATAGCTTGAAGGTGTCTTTTGTAGAAAAGATTTCATAATTGTTCAGCTATTAGATTGTGATTAGCCATCTCGCTAGTCAAGTGAGATGACCTTCTTACTTCAGTCGCTCTGTTAACTTCACTTATCAAGCAAGATGGGTAATCATAGCTTAATAGGTGACAACCACAATAACTAAATAGCCAATGATAAACCATCTCACTTATTGAATGAAATAGCCTTCTAATTTAAGCTACTCACTTAACCTAAACTATTAGGTCATATAGCTTTCTTACCTAAACTACTTTCTCAACAATCCTCATTGTATTAGCACCATGCATGTCAATTGTATTGCTTCGACAATCAAGAGCAGAATTTGTCAGAAAGCCATGTAACTTACAAGTTAATTGTTTAATCACAGCTTCATAAGCAAACAACTTGATTATTTATTTATTTATGTAGAAAAGATTTTTGCAATTGTTCACCTATTAAGCTATATCAAGACATCTTGATTGTCAAGAGAGATGGACTTCTTACTCAAGCCACTCTCTCAACTTCATTTATTAGGTGAGATGGCCTTCTTCCTTTAGTTGCTCTCTCAATCTCACTTATTATAGGTGAGATGTCCTTCTAACCTAAGCTGTTCTCTCAACAAACTACATGCCATTAGCAATATCCATCTCAATTGCCCCACACCAAGTATTCATTATGTCCCCAAAATTTCCAAATCAAAAGAAAAACAAGGAATGCAAATATAATTTCTTGCAATTTTTGTAGAAGATCAAACAAACTCAATATTCTAACTATAAGGCACTCTTATAGAGCAATCACTCTAGATGCATCTAGATACTTCATTGTGCCATGTGCTTCATTGTCATTAGGTACACTAACTGTGCAAAAAAGTTCCAGTGATATATATTTTGGCATAAACTCTACACAAATTACCAGGAGAAGCACAGATTCACTAAAAAGAATTTAATATATGCCATAAAGATTTTTTTGGAGACATTACATTTGTCAAATTCAAAGTGAATTTGACCATTGAAAGTACAAAATAAATCAGATTCGTCTTCCAATCCAAAGTACTACGTGAAATCTTTGGGTTTTTTTTCTTGTAATGTACTTCATCAATCTGATAATGGTGCGCATCATACCAGAGGCTTCTATTTTATCAATTTATACCCCCTTTGATTCCTATTGAAGATATAATCAAGAGGTGGAAGATGTCAATTGCTAGAAATAGGTGAAGTGTATGGCTAACCAGATTATGGAAGTTTCACAAGGGAATTGGAGTAGGCTATAATAAAAAAATAGCTCAAGGCAATGGATTGTGAATAATGGCTTCATTTCCTATCATTCACCCATGACACAGTTGCAAATCACAGGAGTAGAAAGTACGAGAATAATAGGAGCATCCATTAATAAAAGGATCCCTAACATAGTCAGCTCATAGCAACATTGTCAATTTTAGGGATTGGTAACTTGCCCATTCAGGAAATTGGGAGCTAAACATTCCCAAAATGGGTATGACTGAAACCGAACTCTAGTCATGATTCATCGTCTCTATTGGCCCTTACTAGACTACGCAGAAAATTTAGCAGGCTTTTTCAATAGATTTGATAAAGGCACTTAGAAGAAGAGCAAACTTGGATTCCTATCTAGAACAGAGAATTTTGTTTCTTTTCTGTTGTTATCTTTCCACGTCCAAACAGACTGCAATTGGATGACCAATTTATTTGTCTTACACAAATTCAAGTTAGTTTTGAATCTAGATCAAATGATGAAAACAAATGATGCTTCCTTCGAAGTAAAGAAAGTAGAGCGATTCTTTGAATCCAGCTGGAGAGTAGCATCCATGCAATTTCAAGTGCTGCGAGTATTCGACAAAGTACTTGGAAAATTCCCAACTTAAAAGGGACACAAACAGGGAGGAAGGCCTCACCTGAACTGCTGCATCCAGATTGTTGGTCAGCTGACACAGAGAAGAAGCCATTGAATCGAATCCCTGGAGCAGAAGCAGTGTATCTTCTTTGAACCGTTTCTCGCATTCAGATTCTTCTTCTCCCTACCATCGCCCAGAATAAGAAAACCCATTTTTCTTTAGCAAAATTATCTATATTTAGAAAAGGGGAAAAATGAGATTTAAAGTTTAAGGAATTCAGTACATTGGAAAAGCTTTTGCGCTTCCGATTCTCGAGAATGGTATCGACGCGGCTACGCAGAGAGCTCCAGAAGCGTCTGTCTGATCTCGGGCTGAGATGGGTAAGGGAATCCACGGAGAATGTGGAGCTCTGCGATGGGCAATCGAAACAAGTCATGAAAATTGAGAGAGAGAGAGAGAGAGAGAGAGAGAGAGAGAGAGAGAGAGAGAGAGAGAGAGAGAGAGAGAGAGAGAGAGAGAGACCTTGTGAAGATGGGAAGCGGATGAGGAGGCGTTGAATGCAAGAGCCATGAGAGAAGCGATTTGTGAGATGGGCAGAAGATCTGGAAGTGGAGAAATGATAAGATGCGAAGTGGAGAGAGCAACGGCTATTGTTGAAGAAGAAGGCGGAGGGAGTGGTTTAAAAATGAAGAGCTGGTCGGTCCCACTTTCCCCAACGTTCAAATGCCTCGGGCTTCGTGGCAAAATGAGAGATGCTGATATGCCTCTTCCACCTGCGTCTTTCAAGCGCTCAAATGGATAGCGCTGAGGACCGCTTCATAAGGAGCCTTGGCGGAGGATATTTTCACGGCTAAATTGATTTTAAATAATAAATAATTTATATTATATTATATAAGTAACCTAAATCATTATATATACTTTTTTTTTCACTGAGTAAATGTATAGATTTTCTTAGTTGTTAAAAGTGATTCATCTTATGATTTTTGTGATAGATTATAATAGTTGCATAATTTTTATTTAGTGGTCCTTTTAATATCTCATTTGGATGATTTTTAATATTAAATGTAACTTATATTTAAAATATATATAGTTAAATTGATGTGAAATGCAACGTATGCATCTTTACCATATTGGATCCCACCCTTAAGTGGGATTTGGTGCCTTATTTGTGAAAAAAAGTAAAGAAAAGAATTGCTAGCTTATAACAGAAAGAGTCATAAAATTCACCCTCAGCAGTTAGACAAGTGTGCCATAATTTTTTATTTTAAATTTATCTTAATAGTAAAAACTATTTTGAATATAATTTATTTTTAATTAAAAAAATTCAAAATTAGACAAACTGATGGGCCTCATTGAAAGGATTAAAGAAGTAATAAACTCATATAAATTTCTTTAAAAATTATAAAATTTATATTTTATATAAATAATATTTTTTTTAAAAAAATTATAGTGTCTCAAAGATTATAATTTTTTTTTGTTTAAAGATTTTAGGAGAGAGATTTTCTTGAAACAATGACTAGATAAAATTTTCAAAGATATCATCATCTTCAAAGATCGATCTTCCTTCAAGAAATGGTGACCGGATATTCCGGAAAAAATGAAATTCTCCTAAAAAAAAACTATGTGAATAAAGCAGTACAACAAATGGAAGTAAGAATTCGTGGGCTATGAGGTACAAGTTATTCTTTTCAGTAATCTTGAAAATGGAAAAAAGAGGTAAAAAAAAAAGAAGATAAAATAAGGAATATGTAGGAGTGAAAGAAAAAAGATAAAATGACCTAATGCGTTTGTGGTGATGGTTATTGGTTAGAAAAAAGCGAATGAAGGATCATGTAAAAAGGAGATTCATTGATAGTGTGGTGGGATAAACGCGCCAGCAAGCGCAGCGGCCCACAAGGAAAGCGTTGCACATAAATCCCGATGGTCCCACCCACATAAATAACCTGCCCTCCATCCGTCCCCGGCCTGGCGCGGACTAGTAGACGCATTTAGCTTTGCAAAGCTGGAGGGATTTTTGCAAACTAGATTCTCTAATTTTGCCAAATTATATATTAGGCTTTTTTATTTGTAAATTTATAGAATAGCCCTTCTAAGTTATTAATTGTAGCAAAATAGATACTGACGAAGATTGACTAAGAAAGTTTAAAATACATAAATGTAAATTTTAGAGGATCTAATTTGAAATTAGATGAATAGAGGTTAGCATTTAATTTTTTTTAGTAAAGTAAAATTAATTTTTTTTTCTTCAACTGCCAAGCTTTGTTATGCTCCATCAGCTAACAGGGCGTTTTTATAATATTTGACAACTTAGAGAGCGTATTATGAAAACATATGAATAATAAAGCCTAATTTGTAATTAAAAATTTAAAAAGGATATATTTTTGCGAATACCCGAAAGCTCGATCCGCATAGGACATGAAGACGTGGAGTACAACATCCTTTGCAGGCATGGCATGACATGACATGATGTGTCTTGGCTTGTAAGGTGTGTTTGATTGGACGTGAAAAAAGATATGAAAGTGGAAAAAATTAGCATGAGTGGAGAAGGGAAGTTTAGAATAGCAAGTACATATATATTTTTTTAAAATGATAAGTAATGATGTAAAAAATAAAATAGTCATTAAGTTTTCTTTTATATCCCTTTTTACAATCTACTTTTTTTTTTATTATTACTACCAGTATAGCCAAACAAAGCCATGTAAATGGGAGCAAAAAACGAGAGAAATGTCAAAATTGTGTTATATGACTAGTGGGATTGGAACACAAAAAGCAGATTGACTTTGTGTTCTTATCTTGCTGTTGTTTTGTAAGCTTCCTAAGAGTAGATTATTGACAATAAGAATTGTGTTGAATAATTCCAAAGAAGATCATTACACTAATTTATTGAACTGGTGGGCGAAAACTGGTAGTTCGGCAAAATGGAAAAGAAAGGAAATTAGCCTAACCTGGGAAACTGAAACTTCAGAAGACTAGATCCTGCAAACAGAAAATCTAGATTCTTGAAGCCTTGAACCAATGAACTGGGGAACTCCATGATCTTGTAGCTCTCATCGCTCTTGGCGGGATTGTCTTGGCTCATTAATAATTCAGTAGCTCTCACCGATTTTATTTTGTTTCTCCTCCATTTTCGTTTTCTTATAAAAGTATAATGGACACCGATAATGTTCCTTTTTTTCATTTGGACTACAGAAAAAAATGTATATTTGATTGAGAAAGACTTGTCTCATTGAACCTTGAATCTTCTAGAAATTTGTAGCTGTCACGCTTGACCTTCTTTCTTATATCTACAGTTTGCATTTTGCGCTAGTCTTTGATGCTTGTTTATGTTTCCTAGAATCATGAAATGAATGATCACATTTCATTTGACATTCTTTTCTTCACCTTTTCCTGAATCCTAGTAATTGCCTTTTCATATATTTTCGGATTTTCGAATGCACTCTAGATAATTCGTAACGATTTTAGCATTTTTTTTCTTAGTTTGTCTTTCATATATGCCTAATTTTTATGCTAATTTTTTATACACACCAGTGTTGTTAGAATAAGCTTTAAATTAAACCGATTTAAATCCAAAACAGAACTGAACCAACCTACGAAAGGTTTGGTAGGGACGTAGGGTTGATCTCGACCGGCTTCTACTCTCTCTCT